>BQNB010042804.1:0-45896 GCA_026074375.1 Tanacetum coccineum | reverse complement strand
AGCAGTATTAACTTTAATACTGCCAGACTTAAGTTAATGCTGGCAGACTTAACTTGCTCTACCAGACTTAACTTCTATACTAACAGTACTAACTATTCAGCTATCAGTACTAACTTTAACTAACAGACTTAACTTTAATACTAACAGTATTAAGTCTGTTTACAATATTTTCCTAACAATCCTCCCCTAACTTGATCTTCATTCATGAACTTCAAGTTCCTTCAAAACATTCTTGATCTTTAAATACTTTAAGCTTCACCTTGGGCTGTAGAGGATTGTCTTGAACTTCTGTCTTCAAAATAATATGTCTTTATGTCTTCAAATCTTGACAGCAACTAGTCTTCAAAGCTATCAGTACTAACTTTGTGGTGGTTTAGCAGGAGCATCTCCTTTGTTGGATGCTGGTACAGATCCATCCAAAGATGCATCATCATGAAGAGAAAGTTCCTCATCATCATGAAGAGAAAAGTTATCGTTTGCAGACATGATTATTTGATTTGGTGGAATAAAAGGTTTTGATCTATGTTCAATCTTGTGTAAAGTCCCTTTGGTGGCTCTGATACCACATGTTAAGAATCGTTTAATCCATCATAGTTAGATCTCTCCCAATGAGAGTCTAATAGTTAGTTTATGTAATAGTTCATAGTCGACTGATTAAAGTCGAATAGTTTATAGTTTATTAGTATGAATAAAGAAAACCTTGTTGAATAGCATTATTGTTCTTGTTTATTCCGCTGCGTATTAATGTTATTCGTAAAACTAATCCTAGATGGGCTAAACGATTCTTAACATGAAGGTGGTGTTGTGCATGTTAATTCTGGTACTCAAATTAAGTCTGGTACTTCTAGATTTAATACTGGCAAGCAACATGTTAATTCTGGTGTTGTGCATGTTAATTCTGGTACTCAAATTAAGTCTGGTACTTCTAGATTTAATACTGGCAAGCAACATGTTAATTGAATATTGCTTATTTGATGTTGTAGTTGGGTTTCACAGGTTTGTGTTTTATCATATCTCAAATGACGTACAACATTTTGGAGGTAACTTGTCTGTTTGTATGGTTGACGAAGAGTTGACAGAATCTAGCAAAAGGTTTTTTTGTGTGATATAAACTTAGGGTGCTTAATGCTCACATTTGCTATCACTTAAAGGAGTTACGTTATTGTGCTCAGTGTCTCATTATAGAGAATGAGGATTTGGTCAAAGATTGTGGTTCTGCTTATACATTTGGAGTATAGTTCCACGTGGGATAGTACAAGTTTAAGGCACAAGCTTGGAAGGATTCATCTTCTTCATCAAATTCGTGTTTACTCTATTTTCTTCAGCAGTGATCCTACATAAGAGCTACTAAGTTCGAGATTCCAAGTAGATGGTTTGCATACTTTCAGTGGATGCTTATTGATAAATGTTTTAACCATCTGCAGGTTGCATATCTACTGAAGACCCATACTGATTATAACAAAAAGGGGAAGAGGTTTCGTTTCATTCGTATATTAACTTCAGGGGAAGTTCGTGCTTATTGGGTTTTGTCATTATCAACTAGGGGAAGATTGTTGGGAATTATATTTTGAGTTGGATAAGACAAAACCGAATGAAACAGTTGGAACATGAAGACCAAAGGTTGTAGTCAATAGAATACTCAAAAATAAGAATTAAAAAGATTTGAGTTCCTTAGTCAAAGATAATGATGATAACTAGTTGGTCAAAGATAATTAATTTCATCATTATTATCATTATTAATTGGTCAAAGATAATTAACTTTATCATTATTATCATTATTAGTTTCCATGTAAACCTTTGACTCCTTATACTATAAAAGGAGGTCTAAGGTATGTACTTTTATGATCCATCTAGTTAGATCTCTTCAATTGAGAGGTCTAATAGTTAGCTTATTAGTTTTGTGTAATAGTTAGCTTTCTGTAGCATAGTCGACTGATTAAAGTCGAATAGTTTATGTTTATTCAGTTGAATAAAGATAACCTTGTTGATAGATTTTTGTTCTTGTTTATTCCGCGTGAATGCGTTATTAATTTTATTCGTAAAACTAATCTAGGATGGGCTTAAACGATTCTCTAAATTTATGCAAAGATATGTGTTGAAAACTGAAGAATTCCTCATGCGAAGATCTTCTACATTAAGGAGGGACAGAAAGATCCTGGAAGTTCGAAGGAAGAGATTATTCAAACTCTAAGATCGTTCAGGTTCATCAGGGACAGTCTGGAATTAGGTCTATGAACATAAGTTTATCACATAGATTGTCGGCTGTAAGAGAGCTAATGATTGCATAGTGTCAATAACGAGCCAGATTACAAGAAACCTCATTAAGATATGACGTGTAGACATGTATTGGCTGATCTGAATAACAAGGTACCCTGTTTATGTATTACAGGATTGCTTTTATGGTCTATATCAGTGTTCATCAGGAGTTCAGTGATATAGGAAAGAGTGCACTATTTTTAACTTGGAATCAAAAGCTATCAACAGAAGATTAATCTCACTGCACCAACAATTACATTCCCAGGAATTAAAGAATATGATGTGTTTTCTATTGTCTATGATGACGTACATGGATCATTTACATAATTAGCAAGTAGAGATAAAGGGTGATGAGACATTCAGACATACATAAGGTTTTGTGATGCAACATGAGAAGAACGCTTGAAGGACTAAAGAGTTATTCTCACATAGTTGATTTGGATTTATTCAAGTTAACTATTGTCTTATAAAGGCTATATAGATCCAAGACCAAGGACCTACAAGTTGTTTGAAGAAGAGATTGAAGTTCGATTGAATTATCAAGATCAAATGAGAAGATGGGAGATGTACGTGAATGGAAGACCACTTGGACCAAGGAGGGAACGCCCAGAATAATTGACCCTTAGGGGGAGATTGTTAGGTTTATGAAAAGTGTCAATTATGTGGTTTTATTATATTTTGTTATTAGACTTTATTTTGTTTAGTTTGATATAGCTTATAATAAGATTTATTATGCTTTAAGTAAGAAATAACATAATAACTAAAGTCTAGGGACTAGTATTGACAAGTTAGGAAGATAAGGAAGGGAAGCCTCCCTCCCATTGCCTATAAATAACCCTCTAATCTTCATTAGAGGGTGATGCCCTTGTAATAAACTCTCATTTTTCCCTCCATAATAACATTTGAATTTTCCCTTTACTTGCCCTCATTCTCTCTAATCTTACATGTTGATATGATTGATTCAAGATTCATGTGACCTAACAGAAGATAAGCCAGAAATGGAAGGGCTTATAGGGTTTTTACTAGCTTGTTTTTAAACAAGCTAGAGCTTGTTGACAAGCTCTAAGAGCCATTCAAGCCCTTGTTTAAGCAAAGGGCCTTGTAAGTCTCATTTTTTACCTTTATAGCTTATTTACTGTAGCATTGCTTATTTTCTGCTTTTCTTTGCTTATTCATGCTTCTTTATGTTGTTCAATACTTATTTATGCTTTCTAATTGCTTAAATGATCTTTGTTAATGTCTTTCTTTAAAAACTGTCTTAATAAACTTAAAACTGCTTATCTTTGTTTGCTTAATTTAATTGCTTATTCTCTGTTGGAAATTGCTCATTAGTGCTTAAAATTGATTTTTAATCATCTTTTTTTACAATTCTTGGCTTTAATCAATTTGAATCACTTTAAAAATAGATTTGATAGTTTAAACGGGTGTTTGGTTTAACTGAGTTAATGGGTTAAAATGGGTCAAAATCTGTTTTAGTCCTTTAAACCATTTTAGATTAGTTAAGTTAAGTTTAAAAATCAGTTTTATGAAAGTCTTAGTGTTAAATTCTAGATTTTAAGGGTTTATGAACCAATGGTATAAATCTGTGGTTTTGAAATTCTTTTAAAATGTTGCAATTGATTCCTGCTTAAAAGTTTGTTTGAGGGTCTGGTTTATGCTTTCATTTGGAGTTAAATGCAGTAGGATAAGTGAGGTTTAAGTGTACCATGTGTATTTTGCATTTGGTATAAATCTGTCATAAGTTTTTCAAGTCTTCAAAAAGTCAAACTTCAGTAGTTAATTTAGATAAGCTCCCATAAGTTTTAAGGTCTGATTTTTGCTCTATTAGTAGTTTGTAGCCCATATTTGATCTTTTTCAGCTTATTTATGTTTTGAAGTTCTTTAACTAGCTTAAATTTAGTCTGCAAAAAGTCATTTTTCCTTTTAAGAAAACCAAAAAAATAGTGTAATCTGTTTGGGTAGCCATTTTCCATAAGCTTTTTCATGGCTTATTTTTGTTTCAAACCCCTTTTTCTTTGTGGATTAGTGTAGCTTATTGCATAAGTTTTTTTAGTGGTATAACCCACTAAGCCATAAAGATCCATTTTCTAGCTTAAAAATAAGCTAGAAAGTGGCTCCTTAGGCTGTTTGGTCACCAGTTTTGGCCAAATAGCTTAATTGCTTATCTGAGCTTATTGGCTATTTAGATTTGCTTCATTTAGGTTTAGTCTTGCTTATTAGGTTAGTTTTAAGCCATTTTAGCTTATTTGGCTTAGGATTAGAGCTTATTTAAGCTTATGAGCATTTGTGGTTTAGAATCTAAGTTTAAAAGCCTCTTAGGAAATTATGTCCTTTAAGCTTAGTTTAGCTTATTTTTATTTGCTTATTTTTTGTTTATAAATGCTTTTTAGGTTTATCTTGTTATCTGTCTTAGCTTAGTTGCTCTTAGTTTGTGCTTATTAGTTCTAAAAAAGCTAAACAGTTTAGCCTTTTAGCCTTTTAGCCTTTTAGCCTTTTAAGCTTTTAAGCAAATCTGTCACTCTTTTTAGCTTATTACTATGCTTATTTGTGATTTTTACAAAAAGTCATTTTACAAAAAATTGCTTATTTTTAGGTTCTTAAGCTTTTTCATAAAAAAAAAATTTGCAAAAGTAAAAACCTGGTAAAGTGGGAAGTCCAAGGTGAGCCAAGGCTCGAACCCTGGACCTCTACCACCCTCAACCAAGCTTTAACACTGCACTCTACTACACACTCGCCCTTGGGTCTTTTTCGGTATAGACTTGCAAAATTAATCATATAAGGCCTTTTTAGCCCATTTAAGCAATAAGCCTTTTCGGCTTATTAACAGCTTATTTGGATAAGCTGTTTTTCTCATTTTATTTTTTCTAGGACCAGCACTGTTTAAAGTATTTTTCAGGATTTTTTTAGATTTTTCCCAATTCATTTAGTATTTTTAATATTTAATTTAGATTAAAACTGTTTTTAATTGATAATAAAAAATATAATTCTTTTTTTTAAAATATTTTCTTGTATCATTTAGGACTTATAAAAATTAATTTTGCTTTCGTAGGGTCAAATTTGTAGAATTTGGTTTTTTAAAGAACGAGATTTGAATCCCGTTAACGTTTTTCGTGTTTAGGCTTTAATTGATTTCGTTTTTAGTTTGCCTTTACTTGATTCTGTATTTTATTTGTAGAAATAGGAAACCTAATCAAATTTGTGATTATTCAAGCATTATTCCACACACGTTACCTTGATTTTCCATTCACACCTTGTCGGGACACGACCCGGAAAGGTTTTTAGGATTTTGCTTTGGTCAAAAGTGATTATCCTTTCAAAAAGGCTTACAGAATTCTTACTCTCTTTTATTGATCTTATCCTTATTATATATTTATATTATATTTATATATATTAAGTGGTGAATCCATTTTTTGGCGCCGCTGCCGGGGAGGTTGTGATACGAATATTTTGTACGTTTGAAGATTAGTGCTTGAAGAACCTTCTCCGTGAAGTTTATTGCTTATTTTGTGAATATATAAAATACAAAAATACAAAAATATTTTATTTTTTTGATTTTCTTTTTCATTATATAAAAACACAAAAAGTCATTATAAATACTTTTCCTAAAGTATTTGCAACACCAAAAAAAATTCAAAAACCAACAAACAAATCGTGTTGTTAATCGTTATAATTGGCCCACCTTTGAGTTACAAACTATAAGGGGGGTATAAGGAGGGCTTGATCCAAGGAACATCGCCCAAAAAAGAAGAACGCTTTTAAATCGCTTCGGCGTGCTAATTCCTTCCGCTCTCTTGTTCGTAATTTAAAGAGCTACCGTGGACTTTTAACTTCCGATTACCAAAAATATTGTGTTTTTTTCTCATAATTAGTGCATGCGCACTCGTTCTCAAACTCGTAACCATCCTCAACAACAAGTCCCACCGAATATTGAACCATTCAATCTTGAAGAACCTATTGAAAATCAAGCTCCTCCCGTAGTTACGATGGCCGATCAACGTACTATGGCGCAATTGGTCCAAGCACCCACTGAGGGTTACGAGGATGCAATCGTTGTTCCCGTAATCACCGCGGACAACTTTGAGCTTAAACATGGTTTGCTCAATCTTGTAAAAAATAAACCATTTTGTTGACTTGATAAAGAAGATCCTCATGCTCACATTCGATATTTCAACAAGATCACTTCTACTTTGAAGTTCCCAAACATTCCGAATACGTCGATTAAGCTTATGCTTTTCCCATTTTCCCTCGAGGGGGCCGCCCGGATTTGGCTCAAAAAAGAACCCCCTCGATCGATTTTTAATTGGGATGATCTTGTTTCAAAATTTATCAACCAATTTTTCCCTCCCTCCAAAACAACAAACCTTCGAAATGAAATCACCAATTTCCGACAACGTTTTGATGAATCTTTTAGTGAGGCATGGGACCGATTCAAGGATCTCCTTCGTGCATGCCCACATCATGGTTTCTCGGAATTACATCAACTCGATACTTTCTACAATGCTTTGAACTCTAATGATCAAGATTCGTTGAATTTCGCCGCGGGTGGTAATTTTTTGGACAAAATGCCTCAAGATTGCTTAGCCATCATCGAGAGCAAATCCGAAGTTCGTTATTCACGAGACAAATCGGTTATTGCCAAAGTGAGTACGAGCTCTTCTACCCCTGGTGTTTCACCCGATGTTGCCGAACTTAAAGATATGGTGAGAGCCTTGCTTCTCGATAAGAAAAACTAATCCCAAGCTCCCGCTACCGTAAAAGCGGTCGAGGAAAGTTGTGTAACTTGCGGTGGTGCTCATTCTTACCGTAATTGTCCCGCCACTGATGGCAACGTTTATCGTGACAATATCCAAGAATACGTTTCACAAGCCGTCGCGGTTAACTACAACCAAGGAAATACCGATTACCGTCCTCCGATGGTTGCAAATCAAATTCGACCTCCCGGTTTTCCTCTCGTTCAAAACAATCCAAACAATCAAAGAAATAATCAAAACTGTTACAATCAAAACCGGGGGAATAATTACAACCAAGGTCCAATTTATCAACCCCCGGCTTACCAAGCTCCGACTCCTTAAACACAAGGTGTGTCAAAGGATGATTTTCAAATCTACATCAAGGCTAATGATGCGGTTATGAAAAATATGCAAGTCCAAAACCAAAACACGCAAAACCAAATGACCAATTTAATGGAGATGCTTACCAAATTCATGAATGCCAATTCCACCTCTACTTCGGGCTTGGGTTCTCTTCCTATCAACACCGTTGCTAACCCGAGAGGTGATATGAAAGCCATCACCACCCAAGGTGGAGTTTCTTATGATGGGCCTCAAGTTCCACCTCCGCCTTCTTCTCTTCCTAAGGTGGTGGAACACGAACCCGAGGTGACAAAGGATACGGTGTACCCAAGCACCGAAAACATCCAACCTCCGGAGGTCCAACCCCAAAATGATGAGCCCGTTGTTGCTCCAAAGACTAAACCGACCATACCTTATCCTTCAAGGATTAACAAAGAGAAGCTTCATGAAAAATACAATTTTTTAACTTTGAAATTTGTAGAAATGTTTAGGAATCTCCACTTCGAGCTAAGCTTCGCGGATGCTCTTCTACACATGCCCAAATTTGCACCAATGTTTAGAAAACTTCCCAATAACAAAGATAAGATAATTGACTTAATCAAGACACCGGTAATTAAGAATTGTGGTATGTGCTTAAATACACATACCTTTTCCTTAATAAAACAAGCTTAAATGACCAAAAACGAACTTAAAATGCCAAATATATGCTTGTTTTGTATTATTTACTGTGCAGGTAACGGATATCCACAAAAGGACAAAAACAAGGCAAAAACCAGACAAAACCGAGTACGAGATTGGAAAGAGCGTGGAAAACCAAAGCCAAAGGCGTACGCATCTTAGTGGGCCAACCCAACCCAAATTAACGGGCCAAGTCAACCTATTAAGCCATCTATACAAAGCCTTTATTACAACAAAAGCCCAAAACCCTTTTAACAAACCAATCCGGCCCAAATAAACAAACCATTAGCCCGATTACACTTAACTATAAACCTTTTAAAAACTGTTGCACCGTTAGTCCCTATCTGTTTACATCGTTAGTCCTTAGGGACTAACACAGATAGTCCCTACACACTAACAATCACTAACGGCCGTTATCCCTTAACCCATTTTTGAAATATAATAAATTAATACCCGAAAAGGGCGGGAAAGCCTTAAACAAGTCCAAACCACCCCCCCTCATGGTGCGTATGCTTCCAACCCACGCTCGTATTGCTTCCACACACACGTCAGTGCCACGTGGCAACTTCCTATTGGACGTATTGAACATAAAAACGCGTCAAAGAGATAAGAACATGGCAAGTCAAAGAATTGAAGACATTTTAATATGATTGAAGCTTGCCTTATACAAAAAGGCATGATTGAGGCATTGATTGAAGATCATGAAGATTGATTGGGACGATTGACAGCTTACCTCACCACACAAGCCCTATAAATAGTCAAGGATTTCAAGCAGTTAGGACATCTAGTTTTTAGTCCAGCTTTTTACCTTATGTTTTTATGTCAAATTTTCTGTTTTAAAGCTTTTTATATAAGCACATTTACTTTCAAGCACTGTACTCTCAATTTATTCAATAAAAAGTGAAGTTTCTTTCATTACTATTCATTAATTTTCGAGCTTTTGGATGATAAGCCAATCAGGGATGGGCTTATGGCACTCACCAGCATAAGCTAGAGTTGTTAATAAGCTATTTTGAGCCCTTAAGCCCTTGTTTAGAGCAAAGGGTAAAAGTAAGTTCTCAATTTGATTTTACATCTTATTATGTCATTATTTCTGTTTCAGCTTATTTAGTTGCTTATTCTGCTTTTATATTACTTATTCAGTCTTAGTTTTACTTATTTGATTTAGTTTTGTGCCTTTCATGATCTGATTTAAGGTTAAGAGTGATTTTCTAGATTCTAAAGGAGTGTTTGGGACAGCAGTATTAACCAAAGTTAATACTGTTTGACCTTGCTTTGGTCTTTAAGACAAATTCTAAAAGCTCTAAATAAGTCATATAATCTGTTTTAATAAGCCTTTAAGTTTTAAAATTCAGTCTTGAGGTATTCTCTATATGTTCTTTGAATCAGTGGTGTCCTAGTTTAAAATTTCAGCTTATTTACTTAGATCTTGATTAGGGCCTAGTTAGTGTCATTTTCATGATTAGAGCTCTTAATGCAGTAGAAAAGAGTTGTATAAGTTTGCATTTGCCCTTGTGAATTTGTCCCAAAATCTGTCTAAGTTACATAAGTTCTCTTTTCAAAATTTTAAAAGTGCAATTTTCATTAACTAATTTAAATTAGATTAAGTTTGCCTTAAGGTCTGATATTGCTAATATAAGCTTATTAGATATCTAGCCTCATTTGTTTTCACTTTTTAACCTTTTAAATTAGCTTATTCTAGCTTAAACTTAAGGCTGCATTTCGCCACTTTTCAAACTTAAAAAAACAAACCAAAAACATAGTCTTAGAGTAAATTGCTTAATTCAGGTAGTCATAATTAGTTCAATATAAGTTCAAAATTCTTAATTATTGTTTTTCTAAGTAGCTTATAGGTAAAGCTTAATCTGTTTTGAGTTTATAGATTCTAGCTTATTATTTTTCCAGCTTAAAAATCCTCTTAAAAGTGCCTCCTTAGTCCATTTGTTAAACCTTTTAGCCAACCTGTTTATAGTGCTTATTTAATTTCCAGCTTAGTAGGTTTGCTTATTTTGATTCAGAGTTGCATATTAGGTTAGGATAAAAGTGTTTGTGGCTTATTTGGTCTAGGTTTAAGCTTATTTCATCTTATAAGCCCAAACAGTTAAGCTTAAAAGTTTTAAGTCCTTTTTAGTGATCCGTATCCTTTTCAGCTTATTTCTAGGCTTATTTGAGTTTTTTTTATAAAAAGTGCTTTCACAAAAAGTTCTTATTTTTAGCTTATTAAAAGTTTTGTTTAAAAAGAAAAAGAAAAAAAAAGTTTTATAAAAACCAAGGTCCAGGACTCGAACCTGTGACTTTAGTCTCACACACACACACCTATTTAACACTGCCTTCCACTACAACATGCCCTTGGGTCTTTTTCGAATACTCTTTGCAAAATTTAATATTTAAGGGGTTTTGGCAGTTTTGCTTATCAACTTACTTTAGCTTATTTGTAGCTTATTCATTAATCCATTTTTCCAGTTAGCTTTTTTCTTAGATTCCTCATAGTTCAAACTACTTTCCCTGATTTTTTGAGATTTTTTAAAAATAGTTTAATATTTTTAATAATATTTTTAGATTAAAAGTGTTTTTAATTCATAATAAATTAGATAAAAGTTAAAAAAATATATATATTTTTTTAAATTTTCTTTTATCATTTAGGATTGTTAAAAATTAAATTTGCTTTTCTAGGGTTAAAATTTGAAGTTTTAGGTTTTTAGGTCGCGTTATTTAAATCCCGTTAACGTTTTTCGTGTTTAATTTGTGTTTGCTTAATTTATTGCTTTCCTTTGCATTGTTTTAGAATTATAATTGTAGAATTAGAATCAAAATCCAAATTCTTAATCTATTCAAAATCCCGATTACAAACGTCAACGAAGTTCAATTCACTCCTATCGAGGAACAAAACGACCAGGGAAACGACAAGCAGGGGTTAACTTTCGAAGTCAATACTTCGGAATTATCATTTATTTTGTGATTGTTTGTTTGCCGATTCAACCTATATAATATATATATTACAATATAGTTATAAATATATATATATATATATATATATATATATATATATATATATATATATATATATATATATATATACACTATTGACAATGATCAATTTTTGGCGCCGTTGCCGGGGAGGCTGTGTTACGAATTTCAAGTTATCGTTTGAAGATTGTTTTTTGAAGATCCTTCCTCGGAAGTTATTCTTGTTTTTGTGAATATTTCCATATAAAAAAAATACAAAAATACAAAAATAGTATAAAGTAATCAAAAATCCAAAAAAATAAAAAACCAACAAAAGAAATCGAGTTGTCAATTGTTAAATCGGCTCACCTTTAGGATTACAAACTATAAGAGAGGTATAAGGAGGGGTGATCCTACGAACTTCGACCCGAAAGGAGAAGGTTTTTAAAACGCTTCGCGCTTACCCGCTCCTAAGCTACTTTGTGCCTTTTTCTAGAGAGCTATCGTGCGCCTTTGACTTCCGGTTGCCAAAAAGGATTTTTATTAATAAAAGATTTGTTTCTAGTGCATGCGTACTCGTTCGTCAGGTCCAGTTGTCGAACCGTTAACAACTCCTAGAAGACGTCGCAATAAAAAATGTTCCCAATAACAAGTCGATCCGACTATTGTTGAAAAACCCGAGTTACAGAATGCTTGTACACGTATATGGCAGTTGTTAGAGGGGGGGGGGGGGTGGGGGGGGGGGGGGGGGGGGGGGGGGGGGGGGGGGGGAGGGGGGGGGGGGGGGGGGGGGGGGGGCACAGCCACCGAGGGAAATGCGGAAGCAATCGTTGTACCAATAATTCCCGCTGAGCATTTGAGCTCAAACATAGTCTTCTAAATCTTGTAACTTCTAAACAATTCTTAGGTTTTGAGAAAGAAGATCCTCATGCTCATATTCGTTGGTTTAACAAGATTACTTCTACGATGAAGTATAAAGATGTGCGTGATTCAGCGATTAAGCTTATGCTTTTTCCACTTTCTATCGATGGTCCAACCCGGATTTGGCTCGAGAAAGAACCTCCTCGCTCTATAACAACTTGGGATGATCTTGTTTCCAAATTCATTAACAAATTCTTTCCACCCTCAAAAACAACAAATCTCCAGAAAGAGATCTCAAACTTTCAACAATGTTTTGATGAACCGTTTCATGAGATCTCCTTCGTGCGTGCCCACATCACGGTTTTACGGAATTGCATCAACTTGATACTTTATACAATTCTTTAAACCCAACCGATCAAGATTCTTTGAATTTCGCCGCCGGTGGTAATCTTTTGGAAAAAAGTACTCAAGATGCGTTGAAAATAAACCCATTGTTGCCAAAGTGAGTACGAACACCTCTACCTCCGGTCTTTCACTCGATGTTGCTGCACTCACCGATGCCGTTAAGGCTTTGCTTCTAAAAAACACAACCCCTCCTCCAGCTTCCGTTAAAGCGGTTGAAGAGAGTTGTGTTACTTGTGGAGGACCACATCCTTACTACCAGTGTCCTGCCACCAATGGCAACGCTTTCCCAGGATATCAAGATAATATCCAAGCGTATGTTTCTGCAGCCGCAGTAAACTATAATCAGGGAAACGCTGGACACCGTCCTCCAAGTGTAGCTCATCAAGTTCGACCACCCGGTTTTCCACCAGTTCACAACAATCAAAACCGGGGAAATAATTACAACCCAGGAAATTCGACTTACCGAGCTCCGACTCCACCAACTCAAGCTGCTCCGTCTAATGAACTCGCAAATTACATGAAAGTTAATGAAACAAACATGCAAGCTATGCGAAATCAAATCGCTAATATGAAAACGGAGTTGAAAAACGAATTTCAGGCCACGATGTTGCAACAAAACAATAAACTTGAGAACATGTTGAGTAATTATTTTCAAATGAACAAACCTCCGAGTTCGGGTCCTCTTCCTAGCAATACCGTTACTAACCCGAAAGGTGACTTGAAAGCAATCACCACCCGAAGTGGTGTTTCTTACGATGGACCTCCAATTCCTCCACCTTTCTCTTCTTCTCCTAAGGTGGTGGAAAGAGAGCCCGAGGTAACAAAGGATCCGGTGCAACCGAGTACCGAAAAAGTCCAACCTCCGGATGTCCAACCTCAAGCACCAAACTCTGAACCCGTTATTGCTCCTAAGCCTAAACCAGATTTACCTTATCCTTCGAGACTCAACAACCAAAAACTCCGAGAAAGAGACGATCATCAAATGATGAAGTTTCTTCAAATCTTTCGAAGCTTACACTTCAATCTTAGCTTCTCGGATGCTTTACTCTACATGCCCAAATTCGCTTCCACATTCAAGAATCTTCTTAGCAATAAGGAGAAATTATTTGAAGTAGCCAATACACCGGTGAATGAGAATTGTTCGGCGGTTATCCTAAAGAAGTTACCTAAAAAACTCGGAGACCCCGGTATATTTCTCATTCCATGTAATTTTCCTGAGATAGTTGAATGCTTAGCCCTGGCCGATCTTGGTGCAAGCATCAACTTGATGCCTCTCTCCATATGGAAGAAGCTTTCTCTCCCCGAACTTACTCCTACCCAAATGATTCTTGAGCTTGCGGACCGGTCTACTACTAGACCAACCGGCATTGCCGAAGATGTCTTTGTGAGAGTAGGAAAGTTTCATTTTCTGGCCGACTTCGTAGTCGTTGATTATGTTGTCGATCCTCGAGTATCCTTAATTCTCGGGAGACCCTTCTTGAGGACGGCACGAGCTCTGATTGATGTCTACGGTGAAGAATTAACTCTCCGAGTGGGTGATGAATCCATAACATTCAAAGTTGGTAACACTTCAAAATTATCCTACAATGATGTTGAATCGATTAACCGAATCGATGTCATCGATGTAGCTTGTGGAGAGTATTTTCAGAAAGTGTTAGGATTTTCTGGCAATTCTGAGAGTGGCAATCCCACTCCAATTTCTGAACCAATCATCGCTAAATCCTCACCCTCCCTTACTCCATTTGAGGGAGGTGATTTCATTCTAGAGGAAATTGAAGGTTATCTTGCAAGTGACTCAGTTCCATCGGGAAATGATTCTGAAGATATAAGCGAATTTTTCTCCACGTTTACTACCCCCGTTCAAGATAGTGACTTTTTCTTGGAAAAACCCGAAAATTTCCCTCTGAACTTGAGATGTTTAGATTTGATATTAAAGAGAAGAATAGTGGCAGTACCACTAATCATGCTGATGTTTCTCTTCCAGAGTATGAACGATTCTATTCGGAGGGAGATATTCGTCTCCTTGATAAATTCTTAAATAATGATCCATCATCCCCTCTCTTTCTGAAAGCGATTAAAGCTGTAGAACTAAAAAATGAAAAATCTTCAGTTAATGAACCTCCGGAGCTTGAACTCAAGGACTTACCTTCTCATCTTGAGTATGCATTTTTGGAGGGTACCAATAAATTACCCATCATTATTGCTAAAAACTTGAAAGACGAAGAGAAGGAATGCCTCATAAAGGTTTTAAAGTCTCACAAGCAAGCAATTGCTTGGAAACTCTTCGATATTAACGGTATTGACCCGCAATTTTGCACTCACAAAATCTTAATGGAGGATGACTTTAAACCGGCAATCCAACATCAAAGAAGGGTTAATCTAAAAATCTATGAAGTTATCAAAAAGGAAGTTATAAAACTCCTTGATGCCGGATTGATTTACCCTATCTTTGATAGTCCTTGGGTTAGCCCCGTGCATTGTGTACCCAAAAAGGGTGGAATGACCGTTGTGACAAATGAAAATAACGAGTTAATTCTGACTAGGTTAGTTACCGGGTGGCGTGTTTGTATTGACTATAGGAAACTTAACGATGCCACCCGAAAAGACCATTTCCCGTTACCATTCATGGACCAAATGTTAGAACGATTAGCTGGTAACGAGTACTATTGTTTCTTAGATGGATTCTCAGGGTATTTTCAAATCCCGATTGACCCGCAAGACCAAGAGAAGACTACTTTCACTTGCCCTTATGGAACGTTTGCCTATCGACGTATGCCTTTCGGCTTATGTAATGCTCCTGGCACGTTCCAAAGGTGCATGATGGCCATTTTCCACGACATGATCGAGGAAACTATGGAAGTCTTCATGGATGATTTCTCGGTCTTTGGGGATTCCTTCTCATCTTGCCTCTCCCATTTAGACAAAATGCTCAAAAGGTGCGAAGACACCAATCTTGTTCTAAATTGGGAGAAGTGCCACTTCATGGTCAAAGAGGGCATTGTCCTCGGCCACAAGATTTCGAAATCTGGGATTGAGGTAGATAGGGCAAAAGTTGATGTTATTGCAAAATTACCTCCTCCCACGTCCGTCAAAGGAATTCGGAGTTTTCTAGGTCACGCCGGGTTTTATCGTCGATTTATTCAAGATTTTTCTAAAATCGCCCGGCCAATGACCCATCTTCTTGAAAAAGAGACTCCGTTCATTTTCTCGACCGAGTGTAGAGAGGCGTTTGAGACCCTTAAGAAGAAACTAACCGAAGCTCCAATATTAGTTGCCCTCGATTAGGACTTGCCCTTTGATATTATGTGTGATGCTAGTGACTTTGCGGTTGGGGCGGTCCTGGGGCAATGAAAGACCAAACATTTTCAGCTAATACACTATGCGAGCAAGACTATGACCGATGCCCAAGCTCATTACACCACAACGGAAAAAGAATTATTAGCCGTGGTGTATGCTTTTGAGAAATTCCGACCTTATCTAGTCTTGTCAAAGACCATAGTGTATACAGACCACTCGGCTCTCAAGTATCTGCTCGCTAAGCAAGATGCTAAACCGAGATTGCTCTGTTAGATTCTTCTCCTCCAAGAATTTGATGTCATTATCCGTGAAAAAAGGAGTGGAGAATCTAACGGCCGACCACTTGTCCAGACTAGAGAATCCCCATCAAAGTGATCCCGAGAAAAAGGAAATTACCAAAACATTTCCTCTCGAGACACTTGGGATGGTGACTTTTCGTGGTGATTCTAACACCCCATGGTTTGCCGATATTGCAAATTACCATGCGGGGAACTTTATTGTAAAAGGGATGTCGTCCCAACAAAAGAAGAAATTCTTTAAGGATGTTAAGCATTATTTTTGGGACGACCCCTACTTGTTTAGGATTTGTGCGGATCAAGTGATTAGACGGTGTGTATACGGCCAAGAAGCCATTGATATCCTCACAGCTTGCCACAATAGACCCACCGGGGGACATCATGGTGCCAACTACACCGCTAAGAAAGTCTTTGATTCTGGATTTTATTGGCCGACTATTTACCGAGATGCCCATGACTTGGTCACATGGTGTAAAATTGTCAACGTCAAGGAAAAATCTCGCAACGTAATGAGATGCCTCAAAATGCAATTTAAGTTTGCGAGATCTTTGACATATGGGGCATCGACTTTATGGGCCCGTTCCCGTCTTCACGAGGGAACAAGTACATTCTCGTGGCCGTTGACTACTTGTCAAAATGGGTTGAAGCGAAAGCGCTCCCCACTAATGATGCCCGAGTTGTTTGTAGGTTCTTAAAATCTCTCTTCGCCCGTTTTGGAACTCCTCGTGCTATTATTAGTGATCGCGGTACTCATTTTTGCAATGACCAATTCACAAAGGTCATGCTTAAATATGGGGTTACCCACCGACTTTCTACCGCGTATCATCCACAAACTAGTGGGCAAGTAGAGGTTTCAAATCATAGTTTAAAACATATATTAGAAAGAACTATAGGTGAAAATCGTGCTTCTTGGTCTGATAAGTTGGAAGATGCATTATGGACCTTTCGTACCGCTTTTAAGACACCCATCGGGTGTACTCCTTATATGCTTATGTACGGGAAGGCTTGTCATCTCCCTATCGAACTTGAACATAAGGCATATTGGGCCTTGAAGCATTGCAACTTCGACCTTAAGACCGCGGGTGATCACCGAAAAGTTCAAATGAGTAAACTTAATGAACTTCGTGGTCAATCTTACGAGAACTCTTTGATCTACAAAGAGAAAACGAAGAAGTTTCACGACTCTAAAATCAAGAACCGCGTCTTTAACATTGGTGATCGAGTCCTTCTCTTTAATTCTCAATTAAAGATTTTCTCGGGCAAGCTTAAGACCCGCTGGACCGGACCGTTCACCGTCACCCAAGTTTTTCCTTATGGTACCGTTGAGTTATCTTCAACTAACAGACCTAACTTCAAGGTGAACGGTCATAGACTCAAACATTACTTTAGAGGGGACATATCACCCATGGTTGTCCCGGATCTCCAAACCTTCCCCTTGGACAATTAAATTCGGGGTCGAGTCAAGCTCATGACTCGGTTAACAAAAACAAAGCGCTTCTTGGGAGGCAACCTGTGTTTCTATCTTCTTTCTATTTTCTAATAAGTGTGACGTAAGGGGGCTCGCCTCTTCTAATCTTGTGTTTTTGTTGTCTATGATGATTGTCAGGATTACCCAGATTATGAAGACTCTCGTGATCGTGGTTTTGTCTAACCCTCACTCGATCTTCATCCCTTTGCATGCTTATTTTAGGAATCCTATATCCTTGATCTTATTGACTAACGTTTAATCTTTGGAATAATTAATAAACGGCTTTAGATTTACGTGAGATTCCCTTTTATATTAGGAATATACATTGAAATTAGTACCCCACATTGAGGACAATGTATCGTTCTAGTATGAGGGGGGAATCTATCGATTTGATCCTACTTGTATTTGTCTATGTCTTTCACGTAACCCCGCTTTACCAAGTAAATACAAAAAAATGTGATTTTAGTCCAAAATTTAAAAAAATTTGCAAAAATAAAATAAGTGTTTATCACAAATGTTGACTTTCTGCTGGTGAGAATAAGAATAATTTTTGACTTGACCGAGCATGTTGAGCTCTAGCTTACTCCCTTAACCTTTATAAATGTATAAGCTTTTGCTAGTCTTTTATACAAGAAGCTTTAAAATGCGAATTCTAGCTCAAAAGGCCAAGATTTTGCAAGTTTCCATAAATGACTTTAAATATGCAAAGCTTAATTTTATTTGGCTAAGCATTCGCGGATCTTTTTATTAAAGATTTTAAATTTGCGAAGAACGAGAAATGATATAGTTAAATATAAGTTGGAATGCTACGCAAGGATTAGTTGGAAATTTTAAAAGCTCATGAGTGTAATTTGTGGCTTTTTCTCCCAGTAGCTTCTAAAATGACTAATAATACGTGCTCTTTTTGAAAGACAAGTTAGAGTTTTATCACTCTTAAAAGTCTGTTAAGATCAATATTTTTAGAGTAAAAAGCTTTATCGATGAATTGATAAATAAGGGTTTTTTTTATCAAAAATATGTTTTAATTTTCTAAAAATAAAATTTTTCTTTATACGGTGTAAATATAAATGTCGCAAAAAATGAAATTGAAAAAAAATGATAATGGAAATGATGTGAAAAATATTGCTAGTATAGTTGCTTAATAAATAAAAGGAAAATGTCTTTTTCTAAAATTTAAACATTCTTTTGAGCTTAAACTTGTTAATCCCTACAAAACTTTGAAACCGGATGTTTGTTAATTCTGATCAGTATTCTCTGTGAGGTGTCAAAAACTTGGGCACTTGACCGATGAGGTCGGGAGGTTCCGAGAAGAATTCACTCTAAAGGAATTAACTTACCTACAATATCTTAATTTTGGAAGAATCAGCTTGCTTTAAGTTATAAACTTACTTTGTTTTACGGAAAGTTTTTAGTAAAGGGTTCAAAAGTCAGAGAGTCTCGACAAATTATTCTCTGAGGGGTGTCAAAAGCCCGGTCACTTAGCCGACGAGGTTGGGATGTGTCGAGAAGAAATGTTGCTACATGGGACAATCTCACCTTTGAATTCATATAACTAAAAGTGGAACATGAAACTTGGAAAGGTTATAACTATCTAAAAACGTGGGTTGGATGGTTAAAATTCAAACTGAGCACACACATCTTAATATATAATAACTGTCGGGAGAATAAGTTTTACACAAATTGAAAATATGAGTAGCGTTAGCATCCCAACTTGTAATTAACAATGATTTCGTTTTTAAGCTTAGTTTGGGAATAAGTGAAAAATCAAGGACGATGAATTTATCCTTCTAGGGCACCTTAGGATTGAGGTGTTTCTTATTCAGTGATCCTAAATGTTATAATGAAATTCAAGCATGTTGTACATAATGAAAAATAAGAAAAATATGTGTGCAAGAAAGAAAATGGTAAAAACATGGAGAGTTTAAAAAACTAGTAATTTCTTAATCCCTTTAAAATTTACACTTTGCTACTTTTCAAGGTATTTAATTTAAGGGGATTGAAATTTTTGGTTTTCTAAACATGGATTTATTTCATTGTGTGAGGACACAGCAATAGTTTAGTATGAGGGGTTTTGGTATGTGCTTAAATACACATACCTTTATCTCAATAAAACGAGCTTAAATAACCAAAAAGGGACATAAAATGCCAAATATATGCTTGTTTTGTGTTGTTCACTATGAAGGTAACGGATATTCACAAAATGACAAAAACAAGGCAAAAACCGAACAAAACCGAGCACGGGATTGGAAAGAGCGTGGAAAACCAAAGCCAAAGGCGTACGCATCTTAGTGGGCCAACCCAACCAAGTTAATGGGCCAAGTCAACCCGTTAAGCCTTTAAAACTAGCCATTTATCATTAAAAAAACCATAACCCTGTTAAAACCAATTACACCAGAGGTCCTTGAACCTTACACCGTTAGTCCCCAAAGACTAACCATGTTAGTCCCTAAACCAAACAAACACCTAACGGTCGTTATCCTTAAACCCCCAATTTTGAAATATATTAAATAAACCCCGAAAATGGTGGGAAGGCCGAGCCACAACCCACTCCTCCATTGATGCGAACGCGTTCAACAGACTCCTACACCCTCTCGACATACGCCAGTGCCACGTGGGCACATTCAAGGCATCCTATTGGACAAGTAAACACGTAAACAACAAGGGACAAAGTCAAATGGCGTTTTAATGGTGATTGGCAACACTTATTGCTTTCCATAAGCAATTTTGGGAAGAATTAAAGACTTTGGTTGTCTTTCCTCACAAAGAAGCACAACACACCTTATAAATAGAAGCAAAATTCGAGCAAGAAAGATATCTTGGAACTTTTTCTTCCTGCATTTTTATTTTACTGCTTATAGTTAAATTTTCTGTTTTCAAGCTTTGTTACAAGTATTTTTCCTTTCCAAGAAGTGTACTCTCAATTATTGATCTATAAAAAAGTGAGTTCTCATTTTACTTTTACAACTTATTTACTGTTCAGCTTATTGAACTGCTTATTGAAGTGCTTATTATTCCTCTTTTAGGCTTATTTATGTTGCTTATTTTTTACTTGAGCTTTGTTGTGGCTTAGATTTCTTTGTTCTTGTTTTTCATTAAATCTATCCTTAAAAGCCTTTAAACTACTTATTGGGTTAGCTTATAATTGAGTGCTTATCATTAGTTTAAATTTGCTTATTGAGTCTTAACATACTTAGTTAAACATCTGTTTTCAAGAATTTTTAGCTTAAAAAGTCTTAATCAAGTTTAAATTGGTAAATCTAAGTTTTAAAAGGGTGTTTTGCACAGCAGTATTAACCATGAGTTAATACTGCTCTTGCACATTTTGTTCCTAAAATCAACTTTGATTCATCATTAAGCTATCTTAGATTTAGTTTAATCAAGTCTTGAAAAGAGTTTTCACAAGTTTTGAGGTTTTAGTTTTCAATAGTCCAAAAACTGTTAGTTTTTAAGATTCTTAAACTATTAGGATTTAGACTTGTAGTTCTTGCTTTTAAGTTGTGTTTCTAGATAACCAAATATGATCTATTGCAGCATTTAGAGTAGTGTTTAAATTCATAGGAACTATTTAATTGTTATTCTAAAGTTTAATGCAGAAACAGTTTTAGTATGCAAGTGTTCTAAGTTTTAAAAACCATTTTTCAATCTCAAATCTAAGTTAGCAAAAGTGTGATTTAAGCCTTAAAATTCATAGCACAAGTATCTTATACATTAAGCTTAATCTATTTTAAGTTTTTGAGGTTTAGCTTGTTGGTTTTCTAGCTTAAAAATGCCCTTTTAGCCTGTTTAGTTAACTGCTCTATCCAAACTCCTTATTTGCTTTTTCCTTGTTTTCTGCTTATTAAGGATTCTTATTTTGAGCTTAATTTTGCTTTTTAAGTATATTTGAGGTTTTAGAAGCATATTTGATCTAAGGTTTAGCTTATAAAAGATTTTAGCAAAAATCAGTAGAGAAAGCCCTTTTGCATTATCTAATTCTAGCTTATCCTTTAGGTAATATAGCTTAATTGTTAATCAAAAGTGCTTATTAAGAGTTAATCATTATCTGTTTTAGCTTCTTAACGCTCATTGTAGCTTATTTAACTTTGTAAAAGCTTTTAAAAGCCAAACAGATGGCATAATGGCTCATTTAGTGTTTTAGCTTAAAATTCAGTTTTTCATTTGCTTATTTCTAGCTTATTTATAAGTTTTATAAAAAGTTCCTTTTTAAAAGTTGCTTATTTTCTCTTTCTCTTTAAGTTTTTGCAAAAAGTTTTTTTTTTTAATATTTTCTAAAAAGGTAAGGTCCTTGACTTGAACCTGCGACCTCACCCTCAACACACACATACCTTAACACCACTCTCCACTACCATCTGCCCTTGGGACTTTTTCGATTTATATTTGCAACATTTATTATATAAGGGTTGTTTAGTGTTTTGCTTATTCAGCATATATTTGCTTATTTACAGCTTATTCGTTCAGCCATTTTTCCAGTTAGTATTTTTCTTAGATTCCTCATAATTCAAAGTACTTTTTTTGAATTTTTCAGATTTTTCTACATTAGTTTAGTATTTTTAGATTAAAAGTGTTTTTAATTCATAATAAATTAAATAAAAGTCAAAAAAATCTAATTCTTTTATCTAAAATTTTCTTTTATCATTTAGGACTTTTAAAAATTAAATTTGCTTTTCTAGGGGTAAAATTTGATGTTTTATGTTTTTAGGTTATGTTTTAGAATCCCGTTAACGTTTTTGCGTGCTTATTTCGTAATTAATTAAATTGTTGCTTTCTTTTACGTTGTTTTTGCATTATCATTGTAGAAATTAGAAACCAGAATCAAAAGCTTAATCTATTTAAAATCCCGATCTCAAATCTCAACACGAAGTTCAATTCATGCCTCGTTGGAACATTAACGACCCGGGAAACGACTAGAAGGGGCACTTTCAAAATCGATACTTCCGGAATTATATTTTATTTGTGAATTGGTTTATTGCTCTTGTTAAAAGTGATTTACTGATTTACCTATATTATATATATATACTATTGACACGATCACAGTTCTATGTTGATGGTCTCAATCTCATCTATGTCCTTTTCCACACTATTTGTGGTGGAATTTTTATTCAAACATTTAATGTTTGCCTTTAACTTCTCGATTGTTGTGTCTTTTGCTTGAAGCTTTGCTTTCAAATTGTTCAATTCAAACAAGTGGTCAAATGTAGGTTTAGTTTGGTTCACAGATGTGTTATTCTTTTGAAAATTTTCTTTATTGAGTTGCATTACAAGTTCAAGAGAAATGCAGTGTTGTTCAAGTTTAGAAAAGCATTTCGAAAGTCTATTATACTCATCTTTTTCAACCATATTGTGTTGTTTGATAATCTCAGCTTCAAGTTCCAGACACTTGTTGCCCTTTTCAACATAATTCACAAAATCATTCATAGCAACATGAGAATTCACATTCACAGAAGTATGCATATCCACAGAAGAATTCATAACAATATTCACAATATCTTAAGAAATGATTTAATCCAAGAGTCGATCGTTTTCAATCAAAAATTGTTTCTTTTGAATTTTAAAGCACTGTTTGTCTACAAAATACTGTTGAACTGCAGCTTCCATCTGGTTAAAAATTGTTTGTACTTCCGTTACCTCATTTAAAAGATCTTTATCGAAGTTAGTGGTGTGTAAATCTTTTACAAGTTTAACATCAGTCACAAACTTACTCCATTCAGGTGTAAGACTATTTAAGAACTTGGTATTGACCTGAAATTGCTCTAATTTTATTTTGTAAATGTTCATGTCATTGATCAGCTAAGTAAATCTCAAGTAATACTGATGAAGTGATTCCCCTTTGATGTGAGCAAACTTATCAAATGCATCATACAGTTTACACTCCCTTTCCTGCTATGTCAATGATGTACCTTGCATTAGTAGTTGAATTCTTTCCCATAGATCCTTGGCAACTCTATGATGATTAACGAGTGAATAGAAATCAGATGGTAGTCCTTGAAGAATGATATTAGTTTCCTTGAGATTACAATCAGCTTGAATTTTCTTAGTTGCAGACAATTCCTTATATTTCTTTGTCCTAGTCACACCATTTTCTTCAATCATAGGCCAAATGAGTGGACCATGTTCGACTGATTCAAGTATTATTCTTCCATGCTCTCTGTTTTGCATGTATAGTTCTATTCTGCTTTTCCAAGAATCATACAGGTCTTTGTCCAACATTGGTGGACAATTGTCCGCACCAGATTGTATCATGAATTCAGCAAGAGTAGTCATTATTACTTAGGTTTGTTACAAGATTACTTGTTGATCGAACAGTGACAAGAAGTAATTATGTTAAAGTTATGTCCTTAGAAATGAATTAGTCTTGAGATTACATGGGATTTTACAATTCTTGATGAAACCGGGAAAATAAGTAAATATTTCATGAGATTTTACACACCACAGAAAAAAGTCGTATAAACCTTTTAGAAGCAATGTATAAATCTCCTAGGCAAAATGGTATAAATCTCTTAAGGTAAGTGTATAAATCACCCAAGTGTAATGTATAAATCACCCAAGAGAAATGGTATAAATCGCCTAAAGGAATCACGTATAAATCGCCCAAGGTAAAAATACGTATAAATCATTCAAGGTTAAAACGTGTATTAATCACCTAAGGTTGAAATGCGTATAAATCACCCAAGGTGTAGAATACTAGTAATCTATAACACCAAAGAACAATAAAGAAATCTAGAGAGAGAAAGTAGATGGGAGGATGGTTCTAGTGAGAAAAAGTAACCAAGAAAGAAAAATTAGATTAAGTGTGAGAAATGAACCAACCAACACCTTCTCCATGTGTGGAGAGGGTATAAATACTCCAATTTAAGGCCGGCCATGGGCTTAGACATGGGCTTTCCATGAGCCTTTGGCCCGGTTAGCTTACTAATATTACATATGATTAATCTACAAGCTATGACTAACTATATTGGAAGTGACCGATACTTTTTGTATTCCTAACAATCTCCCCCTAAGGGAGGTAACTCCAATTTACAAAAACTTAAACCTAGCATACTATGCTTTGACTTTAGTCTTGAGCTCGTAGTCTTTAACTTCAATCTTTAACTTGTAAATTGATGTAGTAAGCATTGACTTTAGTCTTTGAATTGATATGAATGTGATTTCGAACTTCTTTGAGATCATCAACCAAGAACAATCTCATATCATTATCTTGTGATCTCTTGGCTTCTTGTGATCTTGTGACTTCTGAACCAACATGCTCATATTGTTGTTGTTTCTTGGTCTTGAAAGCTTGAATAAGACATCTTTCTTGAAATTCTTTAACTTTAACACTTCGTCACTTTATGAAGGACGTACGATATCATCTTAAAACTTTGTCGCTTCAAGAAAGACGTACGACATCAGAGTAGCGAAAGTCTTGAAACATGTACTTGAGCTTTCATGATGTCTTTATATATGTTGGTCGAGTATGAGCATGTGGTATTAGCTTCGACTTGTCATCGGGAAACTGCTACCACCGTCAGGAAATCTATATAAATGGGTTAGTGATAAACAACATATATGGACGAAAGTGGCTTTGTCACTCCATCGAATACAGTTGTAACAACCATGGTTCCTCGTCATTTAGTATAAATACTGCCTGTGATCAGGTAGAATTCCAAAGAATCTCTTTGACAGGGTTTCGCAGCTGCACTAGACGTTCTTATTATCGGAGCATCTATAAGTAGACAACACGGTAAGACTGAACCGGTAAGTTACTATCTTCCCGATTAAGCCTTCAATTCGTGTTTAACTTTCCTATGTCCAGATACCCTTGCGAGGCTTCCTATGGACATAAGATTGAAAATCGATTTAGAAAATCAGTCGGTGTGTCAAAATGCAAACGGTTTTTATGACACACCAACAGTTTTATCTTTTTCAAAATTCATGAGTTGGACTGAATCGATATCCAGTATCACAAGTTCGATCCGTATAGGATCTCACAAGTCACCTACCAAGAGCTTGTTTGATGTTGGCTCAAGCAGGATTTCCATCTTCACTGTGAATACTTAAGTATCACTCGGATGTTCTGGAAAAATCACATGGATAATGCGTAGGACTTTTTATACATATTTCTTGTTTTTCACATTGTGTGAATTAACAAGCATAATTTTGACAAGTGTCCTAATGAGATCTATAGATGATCTCTTTTGGCTCTAGACTTAATAGTGCACTTTGGTTTTAGTGATCAGAGGCTGGAGCAGACTGCCACCTTTTCAATACTAACTAACTCGGAGTGAGAAAGTTGATAGAAATGCGTGTAATCTCCGTGAGAAATGAAACAGAAATCTTTTGAGAGATTCTGAGTGGCTAGGGAGGGTTGTGCATTGCATCACTGGGTCCATGATGTTAGTCTTCAATGTCAGCAATCATCTTTGTGATTCTTGACAGCAGATGTATTGACCCGGTTTTTGCCTAAGTGTAAGGAGGGCTTCTTTCTTTTCACTCTTTATTTTAACTTTTCTTTTTAATTCTTCAACCCCTTCAGTACTTACCTAGACTTCATAACTAGTACCTTGTTGGGTTTGTTCCAGTACTAGCTCCATCTCAGTCGGCACTTTTCCCTTATTCTCACTTTTACTCCTTTTTTCATACCTAAGGAATACTACACTATCTAGTGGAATATCCCTGGGTAGATCCCTCTGGTTCTGGCTGGATCATGGGAATGAATACTTAAACTTAACCACCTTATAACTCCAATACAGTAATTTAAATGGTCGGTCTTTGGTACTTCCACATTTCTGCCAACACGTAACCATTTGCTCCCCCTTTATATGTGCATCGATTAATCGAAAAAGTTTAGCACATATATGGGATAGCATAGACTTGAGATCTTAAAAATCACATTATTAGCCATATATTTTAATTACATTTTCTCCCCTTTATCAAAAATGTTAAATCTTTTAATATTTTGGATATTAATTGATAAAATATATGCATTCGGTGAGAAGATATCCAATTATTAACAAGCCAATTATTAGAACATAATAATGCTCCCCCTAAAATTATGAGGGAATAATATGGTGTTTGATTACGTTAATTTGAAATTTTTTGAATTTACTAAGAAATTCTTGAAAATTCATACTCAAACACTATATAAGGCTAATTATAGTCTACCCTATTTATTTACATATTCACAAGATTATTATATACGAGGTTTGACCTGAATGATGAGAACAGCATATGATAAATCATATGGTCCTTTCCAGAAGTCATAGGTCTCCCCCGTAAGGTCTTCCACCAATAAACTTTTCCAAGCTTCTCATCAATCTTCTATGTCTGAGCTTCTTATCGATAGTATTGATCATCACACGAGCTCTTTGCTTGTCTTGTTTACTCTATTTTCTCTTTGGCAAGTACTCCATCTCAATCCCTAGGGCAATATCATTGAGAGCAGTTCGAACATGGTTGAGTATGCCATCACTGAACTTGTGAAGTTCATCAGTGTGCATCAGACGATTTCTGTTCCTTTCATCTTCATAGATAATGCCTTGGATATCAGGGTAAACGGTGTAGGGAGTCATTCTTCTGAGATTTAAACGCTATATATCTGGCTTTTTGAGGTTGATCTTCTTCTGGTAGCTTTTGACTCCCAATTGTAGATCTTCCACATGTTCTTGAATGATAATACGTCTAATGAACATTCATAAAGCTACATTCAGGGCATACCGTTCTTCTAAGTTGAGGTTGGTCAGCTTGTCTTGAACGAGGAGAAGTAACATATCTTCAATGTCTTGTCGACGAAGTCTTTTGAAGTCGCCTTCTCTAAATTTATATAGCTGATCGTCCTGTCTTCGAACAATAATCTCTTCCAGATGACTATAGCCAAACCACTTCATGATCTTGAGGCTGGTTACTGCAATAATCTTGTGTCTAGAGTAGACATCTTTTGATGTTTCCATGTTGAAAGCATATCCGTAGAATTTCTAACGTTTTGGACCCTAGTGATAAGTTCCTTGGTTTGGTGATTTATTCACCCTTTTGTAAATATATAAATATAAATAAATATAAATATATAAAAAGGATCAAAATCCACAAAATCAATGAAACCAGAAGTAGTATAGAATATTCCCGGGTCGTTTATCCCCAATGAGGAGTGAATTGGAAAGTCGAGAGTTGGATTGACATTTGATGATTGAATAGAACAAGATTTGGATTGGATTTCTAAATCTATGGGAAAAATAAAGCAATCTACACTAAAAACGAGAAAATTACACAAATTATACTAAAAATGAAAACGGGAAGCTAAAACGACACACTAAAAACCCTAATTTTTCAAAATTAAGCCTAAATTGATTTTTTCACTTTTAATGGACTTAAATTGACTAAAAATGAAGTTTAAAGAAAACTAGAACGAAAACGGAGTTAAATTGATATAGAAAATACGAAAAACGATACACGGGAACGAATCCCGCTCTTTAAAAAAAACAAAATTTTGCAAAAATGACCCTACGAAAGTTTTTCTATTTTTCCTAAGTGTAATATGATAAAATAAAATTTTCTAAAAAAGAAAAATATTTTTTTTGATTTTTATTTAATTTTTAATAATTAAAAAACAGATTTAAAGAAAATACATGATAAAAAATAGCAAACAATATTGGAAAAATATGAAAAAAATACCTAAAAGTGGATTAAAGTAAACTGGTTCTATGAAAAATAAGAGCTAGAAAATTGGGCTTATAAATAAGCCGTAATAAGCTGAAAACAGCTTATGGGCTTAATGGGCTAAATAGGCCTTAAAGAATTAATTGTGCAACTCACTACCGGATGAGCTATTGTAGCATACCGATAGTGAATGTGTGTTATAAAGCGTTGGTGATTGGGGTTTGAGGTCCCAAGTTCGAGCCATGCTCACTTGGGGCTTCCCCTAAGCCCAATGTTTTGGTTTTTCATTTTTTTTACAACTTTTTAACCAATCTAAAAATAAGCAACTTTAAAAAAGACAAAAATTTTAAACCTTAAAAATAAGCACACAAAATAGCACTAAAGGTTGACAGTTAGCTTTTTTCTACTAATGACTAAAAAAGCTAACTGTTTGGCTTTTTTAAAGCAAATAAGCAAATGAAAACTTAGAATAAGCTAAGACAGACAAATAGCAATATCTAATAAGCACTTAAGAACAAAAAATTAGCAACTAAAATAAGCTATAATGGCAGATAAGCTAAAAAACTAATAAACACTTAAAATTTTAAGCTAAAATGCAAATAAGCTCAAATAAGCTCTACACAAAAGGAAATAAGCTAAAATTAGCTAAGACTAACCTAATAAGCTAAATGGAACACAAAATAAGCAAATTCAACAAGCAAATAAGCTAAATTAAGCAAGAGAAACTCAGCAGTACTAACTTAGAGTTAGTACTGCTAGCTTTAGGTTAGTACTATTAAGCAAAAATCCAAAAGGGACTTTTCTAGCTTAAAAATAAGCTATCAAACAGATCCTTATGAACTTCTAACCTTAAAACATATTAAGCTTATACTTAAAAGAACAAATATCAACAATCAAAAAGCATTTTGAAATTCACAATAAGCCACAATAAGCAAATGAAAAAGCATTTTCTTCATTTTTCAACACTTAGCAATTTTTGACAAAAAGTTATAAAACTAAAAGCACACTATTGGACACTTATACTACTTAATTTAGACACCTAAGCATGCATGAAAAACACAAAAGTAAGCAGCTAAACAATGCTTAAGCCAATAAGCTATATAAAACTGTTTTGAGTCCAACAGTTTTATACCACTTATAGAAAAAGCTTAAATTCAAACATTTAAACTGGAAAACTTGTAAAAACAGCTTATTAAGACTTCAAAATCCCTTGACAAAGTTGGCCAAATGACCCAAACTATTTTGAAACCAATATGACCCGTTTTGTACCCTTAACCCAAACACCCCTTTAATTTTTGAAAGCTAAGTTTTAAACTGAATAAAAGGATTTGAGTTCAGGGATTTGAAAACAGATAAGTACAAACAAATATTGAGCAAGAATAAACAAGAAACACACAAGAATAAGCACTATAATAAGTAGTATGAAATAAGCAGTTTTCAAGCAACTTTGGAAGTTTTCAACACAAACTCAAACAAAAAATATGACATCCAAAAAGCAAGCATAAATAAGCATGAGATCAACACAAATAAGCAACTAAAAGCAATAATAAGCAGAAATAAGCTATGCTACAGTAACAAAAGTTTAAAAAGTGCACTTACCAAACCCTTGCTCTAAATAGGGTTAAATAAAGAGTCTACAAGCTCTAGCTTGTATAAAACAAGCTAGTGAGAGTCCATAAGCCCATCCCTTTTTGGCTTATCATCCAAATATTGAGCTGTGGTATTTTGAGGGTAATTTCTTTTTTGAGATTTTCTTAACTGTTTATATTTCTAAGTAAATTTTTATAAAAGCAGGTTATAAAGTGGCTTAAATTAGAGCTTATATTAGCTTATGAAACATAAGTGACCACTTAAAGAGAATAAGAAATTAAAACAGATTTTAAGAAACTTTAAATTTCATTAACTTGAAAAACATTACAAGGAAAATTAAATTTGCTGGATTTTAAACTAACTAGGTGAAAACTAAGTTACTAAAAAAACTAGATAGCTAAATGGCTTACAAGACACCCTATTTATATAAAAACGACTAAGTGCTTGCCCTCTCTTCAATCTTTGTCTTCTTCTAGTTGTGTTTCTTTGCTGAGACAAAAACACAAGTGTGTTTGTTGTGTGAGAGTGAGCCCCAAGTTCATCCTAGCCATCAAATTGCCTTTGAGCCCAAGGTGAATGATCTACACCCTTAATCTTTGTTGTCCAATGAGGTGAGGGAGGATTGGGGATTGCCATGGTGGCAAGAGGCCATGTGGGGGTGGGGAAGGGTGGTATAATGGGTTTTTGGCTGGTTGTGAACAGTGATCGAGGAGGGGGGACAGAGAAGCGTGAACAGTGGAGATTGGTTTGGGCGGGAAAGATGGTTTTGGGTATAACAGGGTGAAAGTTTTGGAAAAGGGCATAAATGGCCCCTCATTTATATACATAGTATTGCAAGTAAAGTCTTTAGTGGTGCAAAGTTAAACAGGGTTGGCAGTTTTAGTCCCTCAGGGTATATAGGTGCTTTACAAAAATGGTCCTTTTGTTATATAACTTTAGGGGTTTGGCAGAAATGGCCCCCTAAAGTTATATATGGCATAATTACAACTTCAGTCCTTGGGGTTTTTATCTTTGTTATACAACTTCAGGATTTGGCAAATTTGGTCCCTAAAGTTGTATTTTATTTGACTTGATGACTTCTTGGCTTTGACTTTGTTGGGGTTGACTTTGGTTGACTTTGTGTTTTCTACGCTTTTCCATTACGTGCTTGGTTTTGTCCGTTTTTGCTTGATTTTTCATCCTTTTCTCGGATATCCATTTCCTGCACAATATAAGTGAAAACATACAAATACAATGTATTTTTGGTATATTTTGGGTCATTTAAGTCCGATTTTAATGGTGAAAGGTATGTGTAATTAAACGCATACCATTCCTCAGTAAGCATGCATGTCGTAGACAACTTTTACTAGACTCCATATTTTAGAAACCTTGTCTTCAATCCATTTAACTTGACCATAATCAGCAGCCTTCGTCTTGGTGATGGAAGTGGTGTATTTTTTACTTGAGCTCCCTCCTTTCAGATAATCGAGATCGTTGTTGATGAAGAGATCCAAGGGGATAACTTTATGACCTTGTTCATTCAGAATTAACGGTAGGGGCTTGCTGAGATCATGGGAATATGGCTTCCCTTCAAGATTATACCAGTCTAATCGATCATTGGTAGCTTTAAAGACTTCTTCCAAGTGGTACTCTAGTTCCATTACACTCTTGCACATGCCTTTTATAAGATCATAGGTTGAGCCGGTCAACACTTCTTGAGTCAGATTATCAATTTAAGCCGGTGCATTATGAAGGAAGAGAAGTCGATGGGAGTAGCCCAAAACTCATTAAACGAAGATTGAGTGCCTGCAGCTTGAGCCATTTATGTGATCTAAGGTTGAGGTGGTCGGTTGTTAATAGTCTTTGTTTTATGCCATTCACGATTAGGAGTTGGAGGTCTTGAAGGATTCCTATGTCATACATCCTCATTCATTGCCTCTCTTACAGGAGATACATCTTCATTTCTTGTGTTGAACTCTTGATGTAGTTTATCTTCCAAATCAGTAGCCTTTTGATCATGCTCTTCTGCATGAGCAGACTTGCCTGAAGATTTTGGTTGAGATTTGGATGCACTTTTTGAAGAACTTGTGGACTTAGACTCCTTATTTTTTGGTTCTTTCGATGACTCAACTTCTTTGCTTGAACTCCTTTTCTTTGACCCTCGGTTTGATCTAGCGGAGGGGTCTTTATCCTTGTCTTGATCATCTCGTCCTCTTTTTAGTGTGACAACATCATAATATGAGGTAATGATGTCTTTGTTAGTGTTGTACGATTCGACCAATGCATTGTAAAGATTCTTCTGAGTATCTGATATGTCTATCGATTTATTGGTCTTTATTTTGTCAATGAGAATATTTTACAGTTCTAATTCTGATAGTGAAGCTACTACTACATAAGACGTCTGAGGTTGATTGGTTGATCTAACCAGCACTTCAGCTCCCAGAGATTCTATTACGTACTTCTCATTCTTTGGCATGATCTTGGAGGCTTAAGCCTGAACTTGCTCTTTGATTATTGCCTTCATGGTTAAATCTACCTGATTAAGAAATTCTTGATTCTCAACTTAAGCTTCTTCTTTGAGCTTGTTTGTTTGTAGTTGAACAACCACATCCACTGCTTCTTTCATCTTGGAAGCAAGGTACGTATCAATAATGCCCGGAATTAAAGAGACAGTTTCAGTAAATTGACTTGTTTGCCTGAACTCAGACATTTCAAATTCTAATGCGGATACCCTTTGATCAAACTGGAATAAGGATGCAAAGTTAGGAATTTCTAGCAAAGTCATTTTTAGATTAGTTTTTGTTGTTGTGGAAGTTGGTGTTTGTTGTAGAGGTTTACTGTTAGGAATAGGTGGTTGAGGAATTATTGTAACAGAAGAAGGTGTCTCTGCAGCAACTAAAACTGGTACATTGACGATAGTATCTGACTGAGTGTCTTGATTTAAGATTAAGTCAATGCCTATATCCGAAGAAGGATTAAAGAACTTTAACACCAAGTCTGGTGAAATAGAAGAAATTTGTTGTTGTACTACTGGAGGCATAGTTGTTAGAGTCACATGAGTATCTTCCATGTCTTGATTTGCTTGAGCATCAGTCATTTCAGCATTACTTCTTTCCAGGTTAATATTCAAATCTCTATACAGATCATCATCATCTTCTTCTTCTTCTTCTTCTTGTTCAGCTTCCTTATCCTTATCATCATCCTTTGTATATTATTCTTCTTCAGTGAGTTCATAGTGTGGTGGTGTTGACACTCTCTGATCAGAAGACACTTCTTCATCATCTGCTTTTTCTTCTTCTTCTTCTTCGTCTTCATCTGCTTTATAAGTTGACAAGTTTGGATAAGTAAGATCATCTTCGTCATTATCTGATTCAGTTTCTTTACTGTCATCATTCCTGTCTGACTCTTCTTTAGCATCTTTGTCATCTTGACTAAATGTCCAAGATTCTTCTTCACTCTCTGAGTCATATTTGGGTACATCAGGAACCTCTGGTGTGACACCAGCTCCTTCATTTGTACCAGTGACTTTTTGTTGTTGCTCATCAGGAACCTTTGACTGAGTGTCAACTCCATCACCTGAGCCACTTGTATAGTGTTGAGTTAGACTTGGATAGCAGCAAGCCCGTCAGAAGTTTTAGTACTTCTGGTTCTAGAAGATGTTCCATTGTGCCATTTCTGGGAGTATTCAGCCATTTCTTGGATGGCTATTTTAGCATCAGCGATAGTTTTGGAAGGTATAGCACCCTTTGAGTCCAGAATTTGTCGAGTTGGAACATCGAGCCCATTATAAAACAAGATAACTTCCTGCATGTCGGTTAAGTAAGGACACATCATTAGCAATTCTATAAATCTTTCCCATGCATGGAAAAGGCTTTCATCGGCCTCCTGCTGGAAGTTGTTAATTTCCTTTATATTCTTTGCGGTGCAGGTAGGTGGACAGTATTTGTTTAGAAATTTAGTTTTAAGAACTTCCCAGGTTGTAATCGAGCCTGATGGCTGGTTCCTTAGCCATCTGCTTGCGGCTCTAGTAAGGGATACAAGGAAGGCTTGAAGCATGATTTGATCTTGAGTTACTTTTGGGATGTGAAATAAGTCAACAATCTCTAGAACCTTCTCGATGTGCTCGTTTGCATCTTCATGTTCCAAGCCACTGAAAGTATTATCATGAAGTTCTTTAAGAAATTGCCCCTTCAATTCAAAGGGGTGTCTTGGTTGATTGTGGACCTAGTAACACCTGACCCGTAATTCTCTCGGGTTTTGCTCATATACTGCTCCATTATTTCCGTCATTGTTTCTCTTACTTCTTCCTCTGATTGTTTCTCGATGTCAAAATTGTGATCAAACTCTGATGAATTCGATTCTACGAGACTTGGTGTATCGAAAAGTCTCCTTCTTGAGCGAAATTTTTGTAAGGTGAGATTAGTTCCTTTGTAGAACTTCTTGTCATGCACTACCTGAAACAAATAACAATAAATCAGTAGGATATGTCCTGATGAGAGATATAGAGTCGAAACAAATGGATTTTTGGTCTGCTACTGTATCCGTTGACAGATACGCCATATTCCATTAATCTGAATACGCCGTATAGGTCTATTGAATTTTAGTACTTCGTATTGAGTTCTCAGAATACGCTGTATTGCCTGGAAAAACAGATGCGTCGTTTAGACTGTAGAATTCAATACGTTGTTCTGGGTAGAAGGTTTGATACGTCATATCCAACTGGTGGATACGGCGTATAAGGTGATCAGTCAGAACAGAACACTATTTAAAAACAATTAAATGCGGGAATTTAAACAAACAATGCGAATAAATACAAACAGGATTTTAAATAATTAGATTACACTAAACTAAACAGATTAATGGTTAGAAATACTAATAAGAATAAGGTTTAATTAATTCACTCTCCGGCAACGGCGCCAAAAACCTAATGTGCTATCATGTAGAGTCAATTATTTGATTATCAAGGTTTACATTTATATTTAGCCGAAAAACCTAAAACAACACTTTAACGAGCAGTGTGCCCGGTCAAGATGGAGTTCGCGGTAAGTAGGGTGTCAAACACTAAGAGTGGAACATTAATCCTATATTCTATCAGTATTTTAATTAGTCTATTTATTGGTTAAACCTATGCTATGTACATTGTCTAATGATATGGGAGTTTTCAGCCTGAGAGACTAGCACAGGTTTGGTGGAAACAAATATCAATTCAATAGACAATAAACACAAAAGAAGAAAACTAGAAGATAGAAAAGCGGTACAAGCCAAATGATAGAAAACTGTATTAGCCATATTAAATCCAGTTCAATGTTGGTTTGTTTGTTTTAGTGCAATGATTTACTTATCTCGAAGCGGCATATCATTCTTAAGACTTAGGCAAGACATCATCCTAAGACCTAGACACGATTAATCCTGTCACAATTAACGCATCCGCATAAAGCATCCTGTTAGCCTCAATTTATTGAGTCGAACAAGGAAGCTCGGTCACTCTACGATGGAGCTTCGGTCTTTAATTAGTTAATGTTGTAATAGGATAATATCGGGAATCGGGCTCGATAGTTAATCTAATATTGTATATGTTTCGGGTTTAATCCCAAGCAAAACCCGAGCCCGGGTCCTAGTTAAATATCCCGCGCGTCATTTAACGCGACGGGGTATACAAACTCTTTTCTATTTAGAAAAGAGTAAGTTGTTCATTTCACAATATGAAGAGCGTTCCCGGTATCTAGATTTAATTGGTCCATATCACTAGATCCAGTTGTATGATATGTCGCTATCCAAAACACATAATCTTGTATGAGGAGATAAACATAATTAAACAATCAACGATAAATTAAGAAATCGATTTTAAAAACAAACCAAACATTAAACTTTCATTAAGATGGCTAATACCCGAGGGTATTAGCCCACAACCATTGTAATTATACAAGCGTAATTCAAACAATGAAAATTGATCGATTAAGAGAGTAAATTACACGATGTATTCCTATGGATAGTGATCAATGCTTGACCTGGTGTAACTGATCTTCTCTTCTAAAATTCAAATTCTTTCCCCCAATGAGTTGGTATAAAAAATATGATATTGCAAACTAAAAATTCGTTTTCGAGTCATTCTATTTATAATGTCTGGAAAAAGACTTTCGTTACACAGTATCTGGCAAGGTCGATACAGGTATTGGGCTGGTATTCTTTGGAGTACACGACTACGTTCTCAATCAATCAGTGATATCTTTCCCAATTTACTTTATTTACTGTATCTTCAAATAGTTATCTTCGTAGATACGGCGTATGGAAACATAAGGGATACGCCGTATTAGGAATTGGTCAAACGCGTTTTCTTTTGAAGTCTTGGCACGGATACGAGTATCTACTTTGGTTGGATGTCGGATGTATGTTGGCTGTAATCAGCATTCTTATTTTTTACTTAGTTTTAGCTCCTTAATTTGTGCCTGTTAGAGTGTCTCTCATTTAGTTTTGTTTATTTTTTTTTTTTTCTTTTAGTTATATATTTTATATTATTTTTTTTTGATCAATCATGTTTTTTTGGTGATTCGTTTTATTTTTTTAATTTTATTTTTTTTTTTCTTTTTTTAATTCTTCTTATTTGTTTTTTTATTTTTCGTTATTAATTATATATTTCTATATTTATAGTTCTATTTTTTTATTTTATTATTTATTTTTTATTATATAAATAAAAATATAATAAAATTTAAATTTGAACAAATTAATGGTAGCTTAATAATAAAATAATAAAAAAAAAAACCATTAAAATATTAATTTTCTAAATTATTAAATTAAATCTGTTTTTTTATATACAATCAAAATAAAATGCATTAATAATACTAAATAATACTTCGGGCAAGTATATTTTCTAACCAAACAAGACACTCCTGGATTTACTGCATTTATCAACTTTAAAGCAATTAAGTACTAAATTATGCAATAATTATATAAAAGTGGGCAAAAATGGGATAAATGATATAATAAAGTGACGTTATTTGATGTCATCAATAGGATAGACACATATGACTGCATTTAAACCTTAACTTGAATAAGCTAAGGAGTAGGAAAAGTATAGTGATATAGGTGATGTGTGCTAAAACACGCATCATTTATACCCCGTAAAACAATATTAATGAGACTAAAAATGCTAAAATATGGATAATTATCTTGCAAATATGTTTGTTTGGTATTTTTATGTCTTGTAGGTAAAAATGATTGAAAACGGAGCAAAAACAAGTAATTACGGGTTCGTCACGATCAAGAGTGTCTCTTATTCAAGATCAAGACGAAGTCGTTATTATTTCCCAAGCATGCCATTAGAAAGAGCACGAAAATTCAAGTCTAACGGTGCCCTCGGATCTTATTGGGCCGGCCCGTAACCCACTTAACGGGTCGAACCAGCCCAACATAAAGCCTTAGCCCATTTAGAGCCTAAAATCAAAATTGAAATAATAAGAATTGAGGTTGATGACGTCATATGACGTCATGATCACATGTCACTTAATTAAATCACAAAATGTCACATGACCTAGCATTACTTTTGATTGGACGAATGAGGAAAGGACATGTGGCGGGGCAAATTTCTATAACAACTCTAATTCCATTCAGATTTGTGCTAAAAAAATGATCCAACGAATGAAAAAAATGCGTTTTATTAAAGCTATATGGAGGGACACTTGGCAGGCAATGATTGGAGGATCGTATAAAATACAAATGATATGGCGGTTTTGATGAGAAGCTTTAAAGACTGCTTGACTCCAACGAAAAGGATTCATTCCATTTTATTAATTTTCACACACAAATTTGGAGGGGTGTTTTCGTTTCGGGTAGGATTTTTGTAGTTTACTTTTTAATCATTTTTAGCTTATTGTTCATTCTTGTAGCTTATTTAATTATTGTACAAGCTTTTCTAAAAGCTTCTTTAGATTATTGTAATAAGATTTGAGCTTATTAGTTAATGAATAAAGATGGTGTTCTTGGCTTATTTCTCCCTTTTCTTTCTATATAGCTTATCGAAATAAGCAACTTCTTCTAGCTTATTTTCTGAGCTTGTTTACCAGCTTATTTAGAGATAAGGTTTGAATAGATTAAGCGACTCTAAAGCTTAATTGATTCTCCATGTTTACTATATAAGTTTTGGATCAAATAAGTTTTATATAATAAGTTTAGATCTTGCTTATTTTTAAGATTAAGCTCCTTTCATTTTTAAGAGCTTATTTTCTAGTTCGAACCTGGTTTTTTTTTTAAATTGCAAAACCTTGGTTAAACTGGTACAAAAAATTCTCTCTTACATGGGCTTCGTTTTGTCTAGTGAATTTTCTTTAGGCTTCGTTTAATGGGTTCTGGGCCACGTATGGATAATTAATCATTGTTGGTATAGGCTAGCATTTGGTTTAGTTTGAACCTGACTTAATGAATTGCAAATGATATAATTGTCTTATGTTAATAATTTGGTATTATATTTTGTTGTTTTTGGTACCGGTCAACTTATGAGGCGCTGAGCTTAAGGGTTTATTTAGCTAGATCGAATTTGATTATTTGCTTTAGCTAAATAAATCGGGTGGTATTGTTTTATTTGCAGGTCTTTAATTCGGTTCTAATTTCTATCATTTTTCAATTAATTTGTGTAGTTTAGTAAAAAATGTTATGCTTTGCTTATTTTATCATTATGCGTAGTGAGTAGTTTAATTAGTGTTGTTAAGAGATATTGTGATTTGGAAATCAAGTGTGGATTTAAAAAAGGTTTGGTTGATTAATATTCTTCGATTATTTAGATGTGTAGTTTAAATGTTTTAAAGGCCAAAATCCAGAAAAATAGTCAAACTACACATCTAGTAATTAATATTTTTTTAAGAGATTTTTGTCAATATAAGCCAACGTTGTGAGATAATTATCTTTTCTAAGGAAATTAATTCATTAAGTAAAATATTAATTCACACTTGATGGACTTTTCACGTCACTTAGCAAGCATTATCGTCTTTTTAAATGATCCTTTTAGATATGCTTAGTTTAATTTGGTAGTTTTATTATTAGTAATTCTAGATTGGTATTTTTTCGTGATTAAAATTAGTTTTAAAACCAAAAACAAAAATATTTAATATTCAAGCATCAAACAAGATGCTTTCGTGGATTTCAAATTCATCTCTCGTCGGGATACGACATCCGGAAGATTAACTATTACTTTTCCTAAAGTAAATCTTTATATCTATACGGGAAACTCTCTATACTATTACTTATTTGAGATATTTAGGATATATAATATATTTTATATAGACTATGATATCCAAGTCAGTTTTTGGCGTCGCTGCCGGGGAGAGGTGTACGATCTACACGTGGTGTTTGAAGTTAGTGCCTTGAAGATCCTTTCTTCGGAAAGTTTAATTTCGTACTTATTAAAAATATAAAAAACCATAAATATTTTCCATTTTATTTTTATTTTTCCTTTTCTTTTATAAATATTAAAAAAAGACCAAAAATATTTTTATTTCTTATTTTTATTATTTCTTTTTCTTATGTTCTATTTGAAAATTTTATAACTATTCTTCTCTATCCTCTTATATCGTTTAATTCTTATCTTCTTTATCCTCTTATCCGTTTAATTATTCGACATGTCTTCGTATAACCATTTTGGTTGCTTGTGGTATGGAGGTCTGTTTGACTATGGAAATTGTCCAAGTTGTAGCATAGTTGAGCGAAAACCGTGTTTTTCCCGATGGACCATCCTTTTCCTTACGAGATAATACACCCCGATTGTCTATGAGCAGTACCGAGTTACAAATCAAAATTTTTGTGATAATTATTATCCACAAAATTCCCGAGTTTTCACACAACATTATCTTGCTGTGAAAACTGTGGGGGTCATAATCGAGGACTTTTCAATGTCACCGATGAATCTAAAATTACTGTGAAACCTAACCAATTGCCTATAATTCTATATTCTTGGTTTTGACCAAATCCCAACCCTTGTTGTATCCGTCGTTCATCCAATCCCCTCAAGAAATAGTACGGAAAAGTTGCTAAGTAGAGAAAATCTAATGAAGTTACAATCTTTTTAAAGAAGTCATGATCATATACCTCCTAAAAACAGAGTATAGCCATATCTTCTTTTTTTTGGAGGTTTTGATCATACTTCTTTTAAAAAGATTTGTATAGTTTCCATTAGATTTTCTCTAGTTGCAACTTTTCCGTATTTATTTCTTGAGGGGGATTGATAACGACGGAAATACTCAAGGGTTGGATTTGGTCAAAAAACCCAGAAGAATTAGGAATTATAGCAAGGGTTAGGTTCACAGTAATTTTGATCTTCGGTTGACATTGAAAGGTTCATGAGGACCCCTCAGTTTTCACAGCAAAACGATATTGTTATTCATTGTGGAAAAACTCGGTTGAATTTTGTGGATAATATTTATCACTAAGTTTTGAAATTGTAGCTCGGTTCCTGCCTCTTTGACAAGCGGGAACCGTGGTTGGACAATAATAACATGGTGAGAATCTTTTCCACATAACCGCAACAAGAAGTATACAAGAATTGCTACTTAAAATCTTTAATGATTTGCATATTCTTAATGGATTATCAACTAATAACAAGAAGAACAGGCAGCTAAAGTTAGTTCTCAATATTGGAAGCCTCATATTTTCTATGGTGGCGATGATGATGATGACGAGGAAAGTTCTATTCCTTTGAGAGATATTATTTCTGTACTTCCTCTGTCAGTTGCAATCACATCCGACTTACCGATTACGGACTCTCTCATCATGGGGGATGAGCATCTTAGCATATTATGAATCACGGAATCGACAATTCATAAAGTCTAGTGTTGAGGACCTTGTTCCAATCCTAAGTGAGTCCGAGGATACTTCCGGGAGTGATAGTGATATTGATTTACCTTCGTGTGATGATTTCTCTCCTATTAACGTTTATGAGGAAAAATCTGTGACTTTCTCTAACCCTCTCTTCAACTCAAATGACGAGTTTACCTCTAGTGATGATGAGTCACTATCCGATGAGGACGTTTCGGAAGATAATTGTTAAAAAAATTTGAACCCTCTTTTCGATATTTGTTTTGCGAATAAACTACTATCTCTGTGATGTAAATCCTCTTTTTGATGAGGTGTTAGAGAACATCGAGAGTAAGGACTCTTATGTTCTAACCTTGGAGAGTGCTTGTGCTTGTCACACCTCTTTCGATTTTAATAAGGTGATTGTTCGACCCCCAGGGTGACGAGTGAGAGATAGAGTTTCTGCTTCACCTGATTGTCTACCTACTATGATAAAGCGTTGCTTCATTTCGAGGGGTTCATCGATTCAACAGCTCTCTTTAGGAAGGAGATTGATGATTTATTTGATTTAGAATCTAAAACGAATGATTGGAAGAAAATTTTGTACGATGCTCCAATTGATGATTTGATGACCGAGGACAAAGTTTTCGACCCTGGGATTTGGGAGATAATTTTTTCTCCAACATATGTGAAATTACCCTTTGAGGATCGCCATTATCATTCCCTCACATATGTTATCCGAATTTTTCTTCCTTATTTCACCTATCCGATGGAATCTCATTTTCTTCTCTCCTCGGGAGTGAAGACACCATTTTTGACCCCGGCATTTCCGTTTTTAGTCTTGAGCCGGTGGTATCTCATCAGAGTGGAACTTTCATGTGCTTCAATGTTTATCTAAACATCTTGAATGAAAGTCCGATTGAGATTTGCTCTTCCACATGTTTCGTGCCTAATATATCGATGATATGAGGAGGAGTAAGCATAGAGTCTTGCACAAATCAAGCGCTTCTTGGATGGCAACCCGTGTTTCTTGTCTTCTTTTCTTTTTCTTAATAAATAAGTGTGTGATTTTATAGCCCAAGTGTGGGGGTATGCTTCTTTCTATGATATGTGGTTCCGTTTTTGCTGGATTCCTTAAGATCATGAAGACACGTGCTTGTTTTCAATCCTCCAATCGCTCGGTCTTTGATCTTCTGCTTATTTTGGAATCCTTAATCTTGATCAAGTATATATATTGTGTTTTCCCTTTCACACTTGGAATTTGTTGCATTTGCCTTTTTCGTTCCTAAGTGTGGGGGTAAAACCCGATGCTTTTGAACATTGAGGCCAATGTTCCATTCTAAGTGTGGGGGAGGGGGGGGGGGGATTTCTACTGAAATATGATCTTACCTGTGCCTATATGTGTTCCCATGCAACCCCGTTTTGACCAAAATTTTAAATTTTTTATTGTTTTATTATGATATTTATATAAAAAAAATATAATAATAAAAAATGGAAAAAATGATGAAAATATAAAAATATATAAATAAGTAGGCCCGTAGAATTAGGTAGCTTTTGACTTGACCAAGTTTTTAACTCTAGCTTTCCCCTTAGCTTTCGAGACTTAGCGTTTGCTTAACTTTAAAATTTTACAAAGAACGAAAAGTGATAGAGTTTTATATAAGTTAGATGCTAAGCGTGGAGTAGTTGGAACTCTTTAGAGCTCATAGATGTTAATTGTGGCTTTTTGTACATCAGCTTAATAAACGTATATATAATTGTTAATTAAATAAAAAGTTACTTTGGTTTTTGCGATTCTAGTTTTAGATCCCTTTCGTAGAGATTCCTTCTGGTGAAGTATGTTCTCATCGTGGTTTTGTCAGTGTTGTGGGGAAATAGACTCCTGGACCATGGTCGGCTCGCATACCGATGTGGTAGTTGTTAAAAGACCACAGGACTTTAAATTTGGCTATAATAATAATTATTTAATAAACCAAAGCTGAAATAAGACCAGTGCCTCTTGCTGACTCACAACTGATGTGGTAGTCGTTTAAAGGGTGGAGGTAATAATAATAATAAAAAAAACTATGGGCTGATAAAAGTTTACTGTCTCTTACCGGCTCACAACCGATGTGGCAGTCTTCTAAATAAGGCACATAGTAATAATAATTCGAGACTAATAAAAGTTTGCTGCATCTTACCGGCTCACAACCGATGTTGCAGCCTTCTAAAAGGTTGAGGAATTCACCGAGGTCGAAATAAGACTCATGAACTATGGTCGGCTCGCATACCAATGTGGCAGTTGTTTAAAGGACCAAGGTTTAATAATATTGCTATAATAATAAGAAGAATAAAGCTAAATTTCGACTCCGGGGTTGTCTAAATAAAGCCTCCGTCTCTGGACTCGTAGTTGAATTGTTTCGGATGAAATAAAAAGGATAACCCCTAAATCATGCGAAATTAGAACCTTAATGTGGACCTTATTCTCACCATATCGTCTCTTTAAGAAAGGATGTCAAACTAATCATGGTCTAAACCGGTTTTACTTTATATTAATAAGGACATAATTGATTTGTCATTAACAATAATAATAATAAAATCTTTAGAGGATTTAGGAATAAGGGAGCAAAAAGTAGTTATGCATACACAATTAGCATCTATGAGTAGTGTTAGCATCTAATCTTATATTTGACTGTGATTTTATTTTAAGCTTAGCTTGGGGATCGCGAAAAATTAGGGATGACGAACTCCTATTCTTAAATCCTTTTAAATAAATTTTATAAAATATTTTTTTTAGTATTTAATAAATAGGTAAAACGGGGGGTGCTTGCGAATTAAATGATTTTCCTTTTAATGGATCTTTTCTGTTCTTGTTTGATTGTGAGGGGTCATAAGTTAAAAGTGATAAAATTATTTATTCGGGTATGTTTTAATAACATTGCGTGTGGGACACATGATTTAGTGTGGGGGAATTGATGTGGCCTAAAAACCACATGTATTTATCTACCGTAAAAAAATATAAATGAGACTAAAAATGCTTACAAATATGGTAATTATCTGCAAATATGTTTGTTTGGTATTTTATGTTTGTAAGGTAAAATGATTGAAAACGGAGCAAAAACCAAGTAATTACGGGATCGTCGGCTCCACAGTGCGTGTCTCTATTCAAGATCACGACGAAGTCGTTATTCTTTCCAAGGCAGCATTAGAAAGAGCACGAAAATCAGGTCTAACGGGGCTGGCTCTTTTGGGCCGGCGTAACCCACTTTAACGGGTCGAACCGACCAACATAAAAAAAAAGCCTTAGCCGTGTAGGCCCAAAAATCAAAAATTGAAATAATAGAAAAGCAGATTACTCCCCCCCCCCACGCGCGTTGCTGCGAACAGCGTTAATTTTGCCTCTTTAGTTGAGTACATGAAAATACTATAACATTGTATGAAACTATAGTAACAATAGGGTTGAAATTGCATAATGTGTTTACATTACTCTATCAGAAAAGCATTACAACTGAAATTTGAAATTCTTCTAGCCTAAAGAAACTTTGTTTACCTTCAGTTTCAACTTGTTTTCTTTTTTGTCTAGCACGGTAGTAAGAAGTTGAATTTGTATGGAATGCATTTAAAAAAAAGGAAACTTAATAATAACAAATTTATATTTCGAACGCACAGTTTTAAGCAAATAGGATGCCATTAGCCAAAGCATGTTGCCAACTTCCGGGGCGAATATTTTCAAGGTCCATATTCTGTTCTCGCATATATCCAACAAAAAAAACAACATACTCTTTGCCTAGATTTTCACGACAAATCTGATTAAGCATTCACCTGGATTTAGAACAATTTCAAAAATGAGACACCTGATATTAAATAATTGAAAGGATAAAGAAAAGTAAATGCATTGTAGTAAGGAAAATACATATTCAATTTTTTTCCTTCAGTTGCAACGCTCCCTGACTGGGGAAAAAAAGAACCATAACCATAACTCCGTATTTTCCTTATTACAATGCGTTTACTTTTTTTTATTCAGAAGGTGCTTATTTATAAGCTGCTTATCTCCTTCTGCATCAATCCGAACACGTGTTCGTTTAAGCTTACTTGTTGGCTTATGAGCTTATTTGATTTCGGATTATTCTCTCATAGCCTCCATCTCTTCTTAATCGCGCTATGTCTTATAAATAAGTGTCCATGCGCTATAATAACGGCGCTTATTCCATTAATAACGCCACAAGGCTACTCACTGCGTAGTAGTATCGCCAAATAGCTCCATGCGCGTGTAAGTCACCTGTATGTGAGTAGAAGTACGAGAATCCCGACACGTCGTCACAACGTAACTGACTACCCCCTCCCCACCACAGCCTCCCGACATCCACCGCATATCAAATATAGAATAACGACATCACTGACGCATCTACTAACCCTGTAATAGACGCTCAACTCCACCCATAACTACACTCCGCCGCCAGTCTGTGCGTTCTTCTTTACTCCTCTCCCCATACATCTTTAAACTCTCTGTTATTAATGTTAGCCCCACTCCCAACTTTTATGAGTCAATAAGCGAATGCTCGTTCCCGTTTCAAGATCTCACCTTCGGGGGGAGTTTGTTAGCCTTATAGTTTTCTATTGAGTCGAACAAGGAAGCTCGTATCACTTTACGGATGAGCTTCGGTCTTAAATTAGTTAACGTATTTGTAATAGGATATTATCGGAATCGGGCTGATAGTGAATCTTTAATACTTGTATATGTTTCTCTTTTTTTTCTTTCGTTTCTTTTTCTATTTTTTTTTTTGTTGGAATTTTTTTGGGTATAATCCTAAGCAAAACCCGAGCCCAGGGTCCTAGTTTAAATTACTCCCGCGCGTACCTTTAGCGTGAACGGGGGTATATAAGCTTTTTCTTATTAGAAAAAAAGCTAGTTGTTTCAATTCTAAATTAATTCATTTTATCTTTTCTCTTTTCTCTCTCATTTCTCTCTCCTCTTTCTCTCTCTAAACAACTCACTCTCTTTCTCATTTCTAGTTCCGATTTCGTGTTTGATTCTATGAAGTGAAGTGTTACGGGATCCTACAATTGGCATCAGAGCAAAGGGTGGATTCGTGATTGATTCGTGTGGCTAAACTAGCTCAAATTCGTGGCTTATTTTGTGGAAAAATACCCACGGCTCAAATTTTTTTTTGGGTCTAATGGGTTGTTAATCTTGATCTTCACTTGTTCTACACATCAAAAGGTAAGAGTGCTTCAAATTTCGTGTGTTAAACAAGCTCCTAGCTCGAATTATAAGCAAACAAAGTAAGGTGTTCTTCGTGGAGAGTTGCTACTTTTTGGACGATCCACAAAGATATACATGTTATTGTGTGTTAAATCTTCTTAGAGACGCTTAATATTGCAAATCCTAGCTTTGGTTCGTGGCTTAAATGCTTATTTGAGTGATTTTGAAAAAAATCGAGCTTGGTGTTCATAATGGCGGTTTGACAAGATCCACGTTTTAAGGAAGTTGTCAGGCGGCGGTTTGACTAGGTCAACGGCGAGTTGCTAAAAATAGCGATTTGCTAAAAACAGCGAGTTGCTAAAAAACAGCGAGTTGCTAAAAACAGCGAGTTGCGAATTGGCAGCGATTTACTAAGAATTTTGTGTGTGAAGAAAAGGGTTTTAGTAAAACAGCCATAA
>BQNB010042803.1:0-45898 GCA_026074375.1 Tanacetum coccineum | reverse complement strand
GTATCATTGATTCTGCTTTTAGACTATTCTTACTATATATTTGATATTTTATTATTTTATATATATTTTAAGGTGTAGTTTGAACGGATCACTTATCTCTTTTGTTTTTAGCTTTTCAAGTAGCTTTTTGTTTGTTTATTATTTTAGATCTGATCCATATAAATACCCGACTCTCGTTCACCTTTCGAAGAGAACACCTTAGTTTCGGGTGGATTTAAATTTATTAATAATAGATCTATAATTTAGTTGTTTTTATTTAGTTTAAAGTTATTAGCTTTTTTTCAAGTAGCTTATTATTTTAGATCTAATCCTTAAATATACCCGATTCTCATTCACTTTACGAAGAGAACATCTTAGTTTCGGGTGGATTTAGATCTAAAGTTTCCATTTTTAGTAGTTTTTAGTTTAATCTCTAGCTTATTAATCATATATCTTGTTTATTGTAACTTAGTTTGTGTTTTAATGTTTATTAAACCTTTTCTACATCAAAGGTGAGGTGGTTAAGGGTTTTATAAGCTAGTTAATTTTCTTAAGTTTAATAGCTTTTAGAGATTTTACAAGCTTTTTGGTATATAAAGTTTATAACTTTATCAACTAATTAGTTTAATAAAATCTAATAAAAGAAATAAACTTAAGTGTTTTATTTAGTTTATAAAATCGGGTGGTTATTTCGTTTGCGTTGTTTCGACCGGGTTCTACTTTCTTTCCTTTTCAATACTTAGTAGTTTTAATTTAATTAGCTTAATATGTTGATTATTATTGATTTGATTTTTGGTATGATTAGTGAGTAGTTTATTTATGCTTGTTAAGTGAGTTATGACTAGTGATTAAAGTGTGAAATTAAAAGGTATCGTTGATTAATAATTTTTGAATTATTTAGATTACTTGTTTGGTTATATTGATGGGCAAAAGCTGAAAGGATAACTAAACACCGGTACAAAAACTGGTATTGGTCACTCCAAAAATGTGTGACGATATACATATGGTCACACGTGTTTTTTTGGGTGTTTGTCACTAAAGATCGCACCACTGTAGGACACATACGGTCACGTTAGGGAGTTCGTGGCTATTTCCATTGAAAAGATGTAAACAAATAACACGATATGTTTGAAAAAATTAGGCACCATAATGTTTTGTTGGATTAATAAGTATAGTGACCGTAATACACCTTTTAGTAACCTACGAAAGGTTTTGAGAGTAACTATTGTTAGTCCTTTGGCCACATAAAATTTATAATATTATGTCGACATTTGAGTTGAGTTATTCAAGTAAATGTGTTATTTGTGTGGCTATTTCCCCGTTCTTGTGGCGGACATGAATTTATATATATGTGACTTTTGTGATGCTTTCCGCTCACACAACGGGTGTTGTTTTTTTGGAGTTAGTCACATACAATTTAAAAAAAATGGCCAAATGTCTTAATAAGTGTAACCATATGCTTTTTAAAATCAAGTAAATGTGTAATTTATGTGAGTATTGTTCATCAAATGGTCACATGAATTGTATGTTTGTGTGGCCTTTTGTAATATTTAGTCACACAAAGCATGGTTTTTTTGGGATTTAGTCACATACAAGTTAACCAAAAGTGACCAAAAGTGTTAATAAGTGTGACCATATGTTGTTTAAAGTCAAGTGAATGTGTATTTTGTGTGTTAAATTTGTGAATAATTGTTCATCCAATGGTCACATGAAATTTAAGTTTGTGTGGCGTTTTGTAATATTTAGTCACACAAAGCATGTTTTTTTTAATTTAGTCACATACAAGATAACCAAAAGTGGCCAAAGAGTTAATAAGTGTGACCATATGTTTTTAAAGTCAAGTAAATGTGTATTTTATGTGAATATTGTTCATCCAATGGCTACATGAATTTTATGTTGGTGTGGCGTTTTGTAATATTTAGTCACACAACGAAAAAATATGGAAGTGCGGGGAATCAAACCCCGTGCTCTCGCATGCTGCGTGCGACTTTCCTTATGAGCTAAAATCACATTTGGCAAATGTCGTCAAGGTGAAATGCAACCGGGACATAACATAATGGCAAACATAGAGCATAATGATGAACGCATAGTTCTTTCATACATAGTGATACTCTGTTTTCAAGGTGAGAATTTGATATGACAAACAAAGTTTGTACGATTGAAAAAGGAATGTTAAGATAACCGTTTCATATATGTATATACTTAACTGATAGGTCAATCACATATAATTTTGGACCTGAACTGTGCTTGCTGACTATTTTGACCTAAAAACTTATTTCAAAGGTTATTTAATCTTTATTGTAATGTATGATTGTAGCTTGTAGGATTAGATTACAATTTGAATTTTGATTTCGTAAATTCTACAACATCATCGATAAATAAATTCATGATTCTTATTACTGATGTGATTATCTCATATGGTTATAGTTTAGACTTATTGTTCATGCTTATAATACGATTAATCTATTAGCTTTATAAATTTGATAATTTTCCTTGGTGTAAATACAAGTCTATCCGATGACATAACTAAAAGGTAGTTCACAGAAGCAAAGTGGTAACTATCACAACATTCTTAATTCTAGACTTGATTAATGAATATATCTCATAAATGTAATAAATAGTAAGCTACAAAGTCTCTGATGTCCATTGGCTCCATGATGAAAACACTTGAATAGCCAACAGTTTTATTTAATACTTCTACAGTTCTATACAATACGGCTTCTGTATATCTCTTTATAGCACTGTATAACTTTATGCTAGCAGTTCAATTCTTAAGCCTGGTAGTATTAGACTTCTAGTTGGGTCGTATCACCTGTGTAGCTATTAAAGCCCATAAAAGCTAGTAGTAATATACAGAACATGGCAGCCATTAAATGCAAATCATTTAGCTATTCACATTCCTTGTGCCAAACAATTTTAATTTTTTACTGTGTTAAATATTATAAAAAGTTACTATTATAACTCAGGCTAGTATTAGTATTATCATCGTTATTCATTTAACAACATTATTTATCGTATGATTGGCAGCACTAATACTTCAATGCTCGAACAGTTGTATAACATCCAAGAAGTTTTATGTTTCATTAGCAGCACAATATTAAGGCAGCATTTTGTTTAATCTAACATAGGGGCTTAATTATCAACAGACATTGAGCCTCTGGGGAGTAAAACATGTGTACTAGTAAAAAAGTGAAAAACAATTGTGTATATTTAAAGAATTATACATGTTATTCGAATTAGAATTGTACGATTAGTTATGTGCCATGGGCTTACACTCTTCTACAATCATTTGCAAAAAGGTTGGTCTCATTGCTATAGTTAAGGCATATGTTAAACTTAGGTTGTTTACACTATGGAGAAAACCAAAGCAAAATAACATGATGCTAAAATACGATCTCACTGCAACCAACATGGGTGCATAAGGCGCACCCAAACGGTGTATGTTTTTAGAAACGTCTTAAAAACAGGTCAGTTGCATCACCTTTTGATGTCGTTTCAAAGTAGGTTTACAAAAACTAAACTGTAGCATACTACATCAAACTATTTTTTAAAATATTATATTGTAGACAATATTAAATGACTTTGGACCCGCTAGACCTACTTGAACATTTCCTTTTAGTTCTATATTTAGCTTAAGACATATGATTTGGATTTACAGCTATAAACCCATATTGAATTTATAGCAAGTAACGACACACATCTTGTAGCATTATAATACACTTAACGGCCTAAAAGTTTTTAAACTAATGTCACACATTTGCAGCCTTTTTAAAATACGCTAAACGAACCCAAATTTCAGAAAGGAATGACACATGTTTGCAGCTAATAACATACGCTAAAAGACCCTAAATTTCAACAAGTAACGACTCACATTTGCTGCCATTAACATACACTAAATGAAACCAAACTTCAGCAAGTAATGACACATGTTTGCAGCCATTAACATATAGCGAAAGACCCGAAATTTCAGCAAGCAACGACACATGTTTGTATTAACTAAAGGAGATATATCTGAGAACAAGCCAGCAAGTTGAACATTTTCACATATTCCACTATGCTTGCACTACAACTGATGGTACATTTTTCCAATAGCATACTAGATCTTAAAACTTGTTTTTTGGTGGCAATAGGGGCGCATACGTTACTAGTTTCATAGGTTTATAAGTTATGAAAGACAAATTGGAGAAAATAAGTTCAATGGCTGCAAATTTTACCACAAGAATTGCTTATCTCTACTTTCTTTCCTAACTTGATGAACGACAATCGTACCTGTTCTGGTGATATTATCTCAGCCTTGTGTCTTAATTTATGGTGATACTTAGGTTGTCACTCTTGAAAAAGATAAAAGAAGTACTAAAATTAAATAAAGTTTAAGTCTTTTTGTAAAGCTTGTACTGCTACTTATAAATGGTGTGTTGGTTATTTGTTGTGATGCTTACCAAGACCAATAGAAGATGCAATGCCAAGAGCCACCCACCACCCACCACAATCCAAATCGTAGATATTCAACAAGCTCTTCAACATGCTGCAAAAACAGGTGAAGCATATACAGTCATTCAAAATTTGCACTAGAAACATCCAACTAAATGTTTGTTGCCATTAACATACACAAATGACCCTAAATTTCAGCAAGAAATGACACACGTTTGCAGCCAATAACATACACTAAATGACACTAAATTTCAGCAAATAACGACACATATTTGTAGCCATTAAAATGCACTAAATGACCCTAAAGTTCCAAAAGTAACAACACGTGTTTGCGACCATTAACATATACCAAAGGACCCAAAATTTCAGCAAGCAATGACACATTTTTGTTACCATTAACATACACCAAATGACCTGCGACCCTAGATTTCAGCGAGTAACGACTCACATTTGCTGCCATTAACATACACTAAATGAAACCAAACTTCAGCAAGTAACGACACATTTTTGCTGCCATTAACATATATCAAAAGACCCAAAATTTCAGCAATGAACTACACACGTTTGCTGCCATTAACTGCATTGGAAAGCTTTTTTGAACATCGATTACTCCTTTCTAAAGTCCGCTTCATGTTCGCTACAACATAAATGGAGCAAATTGTTAGCAATCCAAATAATAGCAACATGAAACTTAGAATATACACCATCCAAAAAAAGGCTAGAAAGGTGCTTCAAATCAGTAACATATACACAATCTAGTTTCTCGCATCCATCCAACTTATAAAAAACATAGATAATATCTCTCTAGTGATGAAAGAAACAAAAAATAACTCATATGGACAAAACGACACCAATGGTTCAAAATATACGCAGTCAATACAATATTAAATATTAGTCAAACATAGCAGTAATGTAAAATTCAAACTAAAAATCACTAAAGAACTAAGCTGACCCATGAACACTTCAAATTGAAGATATAATACCTTATTAGTGGATAATTGAACTTTAGATTGGCAATAATGGACAGGTGATGGTGAATACAGAGACAATAAAGAATGTGAGATGTTATTAAGAAAATAAGTTTGAGGTAAATAAAGTGAGATGAAGGTGCAATTTCATTTTAGGGAAATGAGATTTAAGATCTTAGATTAGGATAACACTAGATGAAGGGAATTTTATAGATTGTTTACATAGTTTACATAACAATCTGTGAATTGGCTATGTTGCGTGAGCTCGTTTTCGACTAGGTGTAGCTTCAGGTGACTTTGTTTGTTTTATTACTTGGGAACCTTTTGAATGACGAAGTGAGACCAAAGAACATCATCATCATCATCATTGTTGGGAATTAAAGATTCCTTGATAATGTTTGAACTAATGAAACAGGAGGGACTAAATCAACATAATGAAGATTCTACAAAAGATGGAAGATTGTAGAAGATATGGTCAAAGATATGAAGATCAGGATTGATATTCAAATGATTTAGTTTTCTTATTATATTAAATATGTTGACTAGGAAGGTTGAATACTTATGGAAAGTATTAATAAGTATTAAATATGATGAGGAGGTTACAAGGTTTATTAGGAAAGCATTAAATGCATTAATGTATAATACTTAGGAAAGTATTAAATGTGTTGTAACCTACTAGGACTCCTTGTACTATAAAAGGAGGTCCTAGGGTGTAGAGAAAACATATCAATCTCTACATAATCATCATACACACGTTTTATAGTTAGTTCATAGCTTCAAGGTTGTAAACCCTGTTACTATTCAGAGTAACCGTATTCAATATATTGAGGCTGAACGTTTGGTTAATTGTTATTATTCTTCTTAGTATCACAACCTAGTTTCTGCTTAGTTTGTGATATTCCCAATTAAAATTTATACCATAGTTGTCGTAGATTTATCCAATACAACTAAACCTTATATCAGCTAAGGAGTTAAAGATCTTTTTAGATTGGGTTCAACAAGTGGTATCAGAGCCTGTAGAGAAACTCTAAGTAAAAAGAACAAAAATCAGTTATAAACTTTTATCTTACAAAGCAATTCAATGGCTGGATCAGAAGATGATATTCCACCACCACCACCACCATCACAAACACCAACACAATCAGATGCTTGAAAGATTAGCCGGAAATGAGTACTATTGCTTTTTGGACGGATTCTCCTGCTAATTTTAAGATCCCGATTGACCCGTATTGATCAAGAAAAGAATACCATTCACCTGCCCTTGCACGACATTGCCTATCGTCGCATGCCTTATGTTTATGCAATGGCACAGGCTCCGTTCCAAAGGTGTATGTTTTGCATCTTTTCACGATATAAGAGAAAACCAGGAAGTCTTCCATGATGATTTCTCGTTTTTGGTGATTTTCTCCCTCCTTGCCTTTCCCCATTAGACAAAATGCTCCAAAGATGTGAAGACACAATCTTGTTCTAAAATTTGGAAAAGCTGCCACTTTATGGTTTAATGGAAACATAGTCCTTGGCCATAAAATTTCTAAGATCCGGAATTGAGTTTATAATACGAAAGTTGTGTCATTGCAAAATGCCATCATCCACTACGCGGTGAAGGGTATTCAAAGGTTTTCTCGGGTCAGTGCCGGTTTTACTCTTCTTCTCCGACGATTTTATTTAGGATTTTTCAATAATTGGCCAGGCCTCTGCGACCACCTCCTTTGAAAAAGAAACACCGTTTATCTTCGACTAAGAATAGCATCGAAGCATTCGAGGCCATAAGATGAAGTTAACCCAGCTCCAATTCTAGTATTCCTCCCATTGGGACTTGCCCATTGAAATCAAGTGCGATGCAATGATTTGCTGTTGGGGCAGTCCTAGGGCAACGTAAGACCAAGCACAACCATCGATACACAATGCAAGCAAAACCATTGACCGAAGCTCAAGCACAATTACACTAACAGCAGAAAAGGAATTACTTGCCGGGTATATGTTTTCGAGAAATTCCGGCCATAAAATCTTGTCTTGTCTAAAGGCATAGTTATAACGGACCATTCGGCTTTAAAGTAGTTCTGTACGCTAAGCAGATGCTAAGCCAAGATTGCTCCGGTAGATTTTGCTGCTCCAAGAATTTGATGTTGTTATCCGTGATAAAAAAGGAGCAGAAAATCTCGCCCGCCGACCACCTTAATTATTGTTTTTGTTTTTTATCTAGACTGAAATCCCCATCTAAGTAAGCTCGAGAAAAAAGAAATTAACAGAAACAATTCCTCCTCGAAACACGTGGGATTTTTCTTTTCGTGGTGAAGATAATTCCCCAAGGTTTGCCGATTTTTGTAAATGGCGGGGAATTTTGTGATCAAAGGGATGTCGTCTCAGCAGAAAAGAAAGTTTTTCAAAGACGTCAAACACTAACTTTTGGACGACCCCTTCTTGTTTAAGATATGTGCGGAATTCAAGTGATCTGGCGTTATAATGCACGGCAATGGAAGCTTTCGACATCCTCGTAAGCTTGCCACAATAGACCCACGGGGGACATCATGGTGCAAATCTCACCGCCAAAAAGGTTTTTTGATGCCCGTTTTCTTCTGGCCCACGATTTACAAAGATGCCCACGAGTTGGTTAAAAAAGTTGCGACTCATGCCCGCGTCAAGGAAAAATTTCACAACGAGATGAGAGCCTTAAAATCCATCTCAAGTTTGTGAAATCTTTACTTTGGGTGGCATTGACTTCAAGGGTCGTTCCCCGAGTCTTCAATAGGGAAACAAATATATACTACGTGGGCCGTTCGTATACATGTCAAAATGGGTTGAACAAAACGCTCCCCACCATGACTGCCCGATTGTTTGCAAATTTCTCAAATCTCATCTTCGCACAGATTCGGTGCTCCTCGTTGCAATCATAAGTGTTCGCGGAACCCATTTTGCAATGACAGTTTTGCAAAGTCATGCTCAAATACAGAGCACTCACGTCTCTCCACCGAGTATCACCCACAAACAAGTGGGCAAGTTGAGGTATCCAATCGTGGCTTGAAAATAATTCTTGAAAGGACCATAGGCGAAAACCGTGCCTCTTGGTCGGATAAACTAATGAACGCACATTTTGGGCCTTTCGCACAGCTTACAAAACACCCATCGGGTGTACTCCATACAAGTTAGTGTACGGAAAGGCATGTCATCTACCGATTGAGCTCGAGCACAAAGCCTATTGGGCTTTAAAGCATGCAAACTTTGACCTAATGACCGTGGGCGATCACCGGAAGGTTCAACTTAATGAGCTAAATGAACTTCGTGATCATGCCTATGAAAACTCTTTGATCTATAAAGAGAAAACAAAGAGAATCCATGACTCCAAGATCAAAAACCGCGTTTTCAACGTCGGTGATCGAGTCCTCCTCTTTAACTCTAGATTGAAGATTTTCTCAGGCAAGCTTAAGACCCGCTGGAGTGGACCATTCACTATAACCCAAGTCTTTCCATATGGCACTGTCGAGTTATCCCAAAACTCCGGGCCAAATTTCAAAGTGAATGGTCATCGTTGAAGCACTACTTTTGAAGGGGACTAACACAATTGGTAGACCTAGATCCTCCAGACTTTCCCCATGGACCATAAATTCGGGACAAGGTCAAGCATAGGACCTAAACAACGCTTTGTGGAGCATCCCATGCTATCCTGTCTAATCTTCCTTTCTATTTCTTCTAATCTGTGGACGTGAGAGAGTGTGCCTCTTCCATTTCTCGTATGCTTGTGTTTTTGTGGTTTATTTGTCCAGGATGTCCCGGATTTTGAAGCCTCTCGTGCTCGCGGTTTTTGTCCTCCGATCACAAGAGCTTCACATCCTCAGCTTCATTTGGGAATCCAATATCCAAATCTAATCGACTAACGTTTTATCTTTTGGCACACTTAATAAACGGTCTAGATTTACGTAGTACCCGACCACTCCCTTTTAAAACAAACGAGACGATGTTTAGTCTAGTATGGGGGGGAATCTTTGATTTGATTTGCCTGTAGCCTTTGTTGTCCACGATAATATCGTTTTTATACCATCAAAATTTTTTACAAAAATACCAATAAAATAACAAAAATTTAAAATCACAAAAATAAAATAAGTGTTTTATGTCACAGTTTTGACTTTCCTAATGGTTAGAAATGCGAATAAAAATTATTACTCGATGGGACGAGCGTGTTGAGCTCTTAGCGTTTGTTCCTTAACTTTAGACTAAGCGTTCACAGGACTTTAAATTCGTGAAGAACGAAAATGATAGCGTTGTTTACAAGTAGGATGTTAAACAAGGATTATTTGAAATCCTAAAAGCTTATAAGTGAACTGTCGCTTTTTTTCTCCCGAACTCTTAACCTGACTAATAAACGTGCTTAATTTTGCTTTAAAACTTAAACCGACATTTACTAAAAAGAATCTCTTTCGAAAACGAACATATTCATCTTATTCAACTGGATACTTGAGTTCGTGAAACCGAAATTTCTCTATTCCAGAAAAATATGTTGCAAACAAAAATGAAAAAAAATGAAAAATTAATGATGAAAAATATAAACTTTGGGGCTGATAAAAGTTTTACTGCGCATCTGCACAAGGCTCACAACCGATGTTGCAGTCTTCAAAACAAAGCCCATAGTGAGATAATAAATGCCAAAGTGCATTCTAAGTGTTATCAATAAGAATTCACCGTCGTCAGACTAAGTCACTACATCTTGTCGGAGGCGTGGCCGATGTTGTAGTCATGTAAATGATGACGGTATTATAGTATAACAATAAATGACTAATAAGGAAAATTTAATGGTTAAGATTTCTTTTTTTTTCTAAACTCAAGTATAATTTATGAATCTAAAATAACTGGCTCTAAGACTATCAAAAGTGTTGGTTGTCGTGTGGTATATTTATATCTAGAATAATCCCACCAAAGAATCATTAAATTTTTTTAATGTTTGCGTGGCTTTTATAGTATTGTTATTTAGCGGTAAATCTAAGAATTCAGCTAAACAGGGTGAGTATCTCGCTATTACATTGCGAACATTCTCCTGTGGGGTCTCAACCTGATAACCTAAGTCGAACTCGGCTGGGATCTATCGAGAATATGCTGGTTGGTGGGTGATCTAGTCTTTTCCCCAATTTCACTTCATAATATCGTAATTTGCATAAAACTATACTACTTTCTAAAACTGTGATCTAAATTTAACTTAAAATTAAGCACAAGCACACTAATTGAATAATTGTTGGGAGCGGAAAGTTGACAAGTCATAGTTATGAAGTAGTGTAAAACATCCTTACTTGTAGCGCGGGTGATTTCGTTTTTACGCTTAGCTTGGGACTAGTGAAAAATCAGGGACGATGAATTTATCCGTCAGGACATCCATAGATTATTCTATGGGCGCTTCTCATTTCTAAATATCCCAGAGTTAATAAAAAAAAGAAAGTCAAACATGTAGTTAGTTGAAAGAAAAAGGAAAAATTAAAAAAAAAATATTAGGGATAGTTAGTGTAAATATAAAAATGGTGAAAACGGGACTTGTCGAAGCTATTGATTCTTTAGTTCCCCTTGACGAACACTTAGCTACTTTTCGAGGTTATTAGTCGAGGGGGATTGAGATTCTTGGTTTTCTTAAGTGTTTACTTCATAACATTGCGTGAGGACACGGCAATATCTTAAGTATGTTGGGATTTGGTAGTGCTTAAATACACATACCATTTCCGTATATAAAAACGGACTTAAATGAATCTAAAACATACCAAAAATACATAGTAATATGTATGGTTTGCATTGTATTTGCAAGAAACGGATATCAAGAAAAGGACAAAAACAAAGCTAAAAAGGACAAAAACCGAGACACAGAGAATGAAAAGAGCGTGAAGAAACTGTCAAAACAAAAACACAACATAGAAGTCAACCCGGACAAAGTCCAAAGTCAACAGTCAAACCCAAAGCCAAAACCGATAGAAAATTCTTATGGGCCCTCCTTAAACCCCTGTATTGGGCCTGGCAAAAGCCCAATAAGAGTTTAAATGAAGACCAAATGGGCCCAAAAAGCCCAAAACCTTTTATTAAATCCATCCGGCCCAAGATAAGCCCAAATACAAGTTTAGGGGGCAAAACTGCCAACCCCCTAAACTTGTATCATTCAAGGACCACATTTGCAATTAACCATATAACCCTCAGGGACTAATTCTGCCAAGTCCTAAATACTTATACACCACAAGGACTAGTTTTGCAAAGGTACATATATCTTTGAGGCCAAAGTTGGCAAGTCTCCAAACCTCACCCCTGTTATCCCCAACCGTTATAAAACCACTTTTCCCGCCAAAATAACCCAAGACCACTCACGGGTCTCCTTCCTCCCCTTTACCCTGCAACTCCTAAAACCTTCAATGGGTAAAACCCTCTCCCCTCTCCACTTAAACCCTAATCACATACCACCTTTCCATGTTGGCAATCCCACTATTTTCAAGACAAATCCAACGTCGTATAGATTCAAGAAAGCACAAGTCAAATTCAAGGCCAAGATAGTCATTGAGTCACCTTCACACAAGAAACACACAACCTCAATTCGTCTCCACTAAAGAAGCACACTTCAAAGGCCAAGACTTTAAAGTTTCTAGTATAAATAGGCCATCTTGTAAGCCATGAAAGGCATCTAGGTTTTTAATTTGTAATCTTTTAAGTTTTTTTATAAATTATGTCTTTAATTTAAACATTGTATCTGTTTTCTTAAGCAATTAATGAAGTATTGAGTTTTCAAGTTAAAAATCCTAATTTATAATTTCAAAGATATCGAAAATTGTTAAATTGTTATGAAATTTTGTTCAAAAGCTTTTATAAGGGTTTAATATTAACCTACTTGCAGTAAGTTATAAAAAGAGTTAAGTTTGTAGTTAGAAAAACCAAAAAAAATACTCACCTCAAATACCAAAGCTTACTTTTGGAAGATAAGCCAAAAATGATAAGGCTTATGGTCAATACCACCAACCAGCTTATCTTTGATAAGCTGGAGCTTGTAGACCAGCTCTCAAGAGCTTATTTGCCCTTGTTTAAAGAAAAGGGCCCTTGTGGAGTTCATTTTTTCTCCATTTAGCTTATTTTACTTTTCATTTGCTTTATGTTCTGCTTATTAGTGCTTATTACCTGTTTGAATCTGCTTATTCATGCTTATTGATGTTGTTTAATGCTTAAAGTTCTAATCTTGTAGTTTACAAATCATTTGTTTAAGTTTTTCTTAAAAACTGTCAATTTTAGCTAAATCTGTCATTTTTCTTAATAAGCTTAATCAAGTGCTTAATGTCTGTTGAATAAATGCTCATTAATGCACAATATGTTCATATGATCATCTGTTTTAGAAACCCCAGCTTAAATCTCTTAAAACAGTCTAAAATGGTTTTTATTTTCTTAAATGGGGTGTTTTATGCAACAGCATATGATTTTGAGCTTAATTGCATCATAAACCCTAAGGTTTTTGAAAAATCCAAATTCAAGAGCTCATTTAAGCTTGTACAAGCTGTTTTTAAGCTGTTTGAAAGCCTTAAGCTTAGTTTTACAAGTTTTTCTAAGTGCTACATCAAATTTGAACTTTTAATATCCAAGTAAACTGCTTATTTGGATAAGCCATAGTCTTATAGGCATAATTTTGTACATTATGGAGTTCAATTGAGTGTTAGAAGTTTGTACAAAGGTGCAATAATAGGGGATAGTATGGTTTAGAGTTTAGGTGAAAAATCTGCATAGTTTAAGTTGTGTTTACAAAAATAAAAGAAACAACTTTTACTTGTGCTTATTCTGGCTTATCCAGAATTTCAAACTCCATTTTCTTTACAATTTTTGAATTAGTTGTTAGGCCATACTTTAACAGATACACATAATCCCCTAGTCCCTAATTTTCTATTTAAAAGCTTAAAATTAAGCTTGAAAAGCCATTCTTAGGCTTTTTAGCTCAACACTTCCCCTGGTGCTGAGATTGCTTAATTGTGCTTTTGTGCTTAAATCCCTTGTCCTATTGTGCTTTTAAGAGCTTATTAGGTTAGCTGAAGTCCTCTTGTTTGCTTATTTTTAATTACATTGCATTTGTTTTAGCTTTTTATTACCCTAGCAGCTTAATTTTCATTGGCAGTACAAACCTCTAAGTTTAGTACTGTTGAGAGTTTTAAGCCAACTTTTGGCTTATTCGGCTTATTTAATTTGCTAATTTTCTTCCTAGTTGTTCAATTTACTTGTGTGTTAAGTTGTGTTTGCTCATCTTGCTTTTCACTTGCTTATTTGTCCTTTTAAAAGCCAACTAGTTTTAAGCATTTAGATTACTTAAAAAGAAAAGCTCCTGTCTGTCATACTTTTTCACTCTCTTTTTTATATTGCTTATTAACTTTCAAAATGTCCTTTTGATTGTTTTGTTTATATAAATTTTTGTTAGAGCTTGTTTTAGTTTTGTAAGTGATAGAATCCCAAGACTTTGTCTAAAAGGGTTAAAAACTAAGCACACAAGTGGCCCTTTGTCTGTTTGCATCCATTATTTTTGTGTTCAGTAGCTTATGTAAGCTCTTTCTAGGTCTAAATTCTCATTCATTTTTGCTTATTTAAGTCTGAATTTGCTTATTAGAATTGTTAGGGATCTGAGTTTGCTTATTTTCCTTTCCCATTTGCTTATTTGATCTTAATAAGCCATCTAGTTTAGCATTTAACTTTAGTTTAAAAAGTAAAGTGTTCTGTCTGTCTTATTTGTGCTTTTCAGCCTTATCTACTTAGTTTCATCAAAAAGTCCAATTTTAAAAGTGCTTATTTTGTGTGTTTTTTATGTGTTTATTTACAAGTCCTAAAAGAAAATTTTTGAAAAAAATAAATAAAAGGGGAAAGTGGAAGTCTCAGGTGAGCATCGGCTCAAACTGAGACTCAACAAACCTCTCAAACCCTTTATACACAAAAAACACACACTCTACCGTTTACTAACAAAGCTCATCCGGTAGAGTTTGTGTGTGTTTTATTCTTATACACGTTTTTGGCCCAATAAGCTTATAAGCTGTTTTGATTTTTCACAGCTTATTACAATAAGCTGTGTGACCCGTTTTAATTTCTTAGATTCCTTAAAACTTTAGCTCATTTTTCTTATTTTTCAGAATTTATAAAAATAGTTTAGTATTTTATTTATAATTAATATTGATTAAAAACTTAAAAAATTCATAAAAAATAAAATAATAAATCAGGAAAAATGATTTTATGTTTTGGTTATCATAAGGGTCATTTTTGCAAATTTTCTTTTTTTAAAGAACTGGATTCGATCCCGATCTCGTTTCTTAGCGTTTTTAGCCTAAACGCCTCCGTTTTTAATCTAATTTTTTATAACTTCATTTTTAGACATTTAGAGCTTATTAAAAGTGTAAAATATATTTTAGATTAAAATTTGAGATTTTTATTGTTTTTAAACTCAACGTTTTTAGATTCCGTATCGTTATTTAGGTTAATCTTAGGTTTTTTCTAATCGTCTTTTGCACTATTAATTGTAGTAATAGAAAACCAATCCATAATCTTTTCATATTCAAACACAAATATCAAATCAATCATTCGATTTTCATTGCACACCTCCGTTGGGATATAACGAACCCGAGAAATCAAACTTCCGGACACATATATATTTTATTTTGTGAATTCTTAACCAATCTCAAAGCTAAGGTTATTTGGTTGATTGTTTGGCTTATAATCTATATATATATATATTATAAATTATATATATAAATAAAATAATATATATACTATATAATTACATATATATATATATATATATATATATACTAAATATAAATATTGAAAGAATCAGACAACTAAAAAGTAAGTTTGAAGCATTAGTCACGATATAAATTTAAAAGTGACAAATATATGTCACACACTTGATCCGGTCTGAACACATTCGATCCGGTCTGAACACATTCAATCCGGTCCGGACACATTCAATCCGGTCCTTAGTCCGTGATCTTAGACTAAATCGGTTTCGAGCCGATTGACCCGATACTCACCCCTACTCGTAATTGTTTTTACAAAAGGCGTGAAACTAAATAAAAATCTAAGATATTTTTCATACTAAAAACATTTTGGCTCTTTCTCTCCCTCTTATTGTTCCCGCTAACAATTTTCCCCAAAATCTCAAAACCCTTAAAGTTTCCCTCTTAGATCTTAAATTTTCGACTAACTCACCCACTCATCTCTCTTTATCCTATCAACTACCCAAAATCTTAATCTAAACACATAGAAAACAGAAACCCTATTACTTCTCCCTTCTAATTCATGTTGTCCCCTCTTAGTTTTTCTCACTCACAGATAAAGAGACATTAAACCTTAAGATTTGTGCTTCTCCTTCACGAGTCCGGACCAAATTCATAACATATGTAAACATTGTTTGACAACAATTGTGTAGTGAACTCGAAGTAGCTATGGATGACTCATATCTAATCTTCAAAAGTCGATTTTAAGCACCAATCCACCGTTAAAGGTAGTTTCTAGCTCTTTTTTTCTTTCGTTTTTAATTCATTCTTGGTTCAATTTATGATGAAATTTATTATTCTTAGAAGTAAATGCCTTTTTATGTTTACTTACATCATAATTAAAATCATACATAGTATCTTCAAATTTGTGATTTTTGGCAAATTCGAGTTTTAAGGAAGAAAGATTTGTAGTTTTAAAGCGCATTGTAAGCATTTGGAGAGACCAAGACATCTTTTTCACCACTTGGTTACTTCTCATCTTAAATCTCCAACATATAGTTTTTTTTGGTAAAGCTCTAATATATGTTTTTTGTTTGGGTAAAGCTCTAATATATGGTTTGAGAAATCTATATCCTGTTGTATATGTAAATAGAGTAGCTACTGGTGTTAAAGTGTAAAAAGAACCTTGGTGCTTAAGTGTTTATCTACAATCTCATGACTTAATGAGTAAGCTATCATAATATAAATAAAGATGGAAGTTTATTGGCAAAATCATGTACACTCATTCACATGTTTGATTTTGCATCTGTTTAGTTTATAGTGCTTAAACATTACTTTTACCTTGTTTGGTTGTATAGCGGGCCCTTTATCAACTAGCTTGGCAAGTGTGTTTGACTTGTACTTTGCCATAAATTTTCCTCGAAAGTCACTATTTATACAAATATGGATAGATCAGTAAAACACATCCCAGTTTCTTGCGAATCCTGCAAATATAGAGGTTTGCTATACGAGTTATCCATATTCAATGTAACATAGAATTGTAATTATAAAGCATAAACAGGGCTTAGTGAATGATGATGATAAATGACTAAAACCACTTTCACTTCTAAAGCATGATCTCATATGAGAACAGATGCTATATAGTTTATGGTCCTGCGTAAACTTTACAGCTTGTATATGCTAACTCGATACATGTTTCTTTTTTTTATTTTGTATAGCAAGACATTGGAATTTTTCTATGCTCAACTTATAGTCTCTGCATATAAAGTTGGTCTGTTCTAAATGGCACTAACCAAAGATTCATAATTAAATAACTAAGTTTAGTAGAATACCCTTCTCAACACTATACCAAATCATGAATGCTTACACATTGTGACTTTAAACATGAGTAAAAGCAGGAGAGTACAATCTCACAGTAAGCAAAATTAACCTTTGAACCTATTAATTCAGTCAGTCACATCTAAGGTAAGAAGAAATCAAAAGCAAGGACAAATCACTAGCAGTACAATACATTAGAAGTAACCCATATCAAGTTGAAGCCATATTTACTTGTGATTACGTTTTATAAACTGTGCCACTGTCAGAATTGGATTTCTTGTGTACAAGTGACACATAAATTGCCAGTAAACCTTTGCTTTGTTATATCATAGTGCATTGCTGCTATTTGGTTCTAGCTAACCAGAAGACTTTCTTCTTGTTACAGTCTTCCTTGAATATTATTGTATTTCGCGCAAGATTGTGGAGGTCGATCCTATATACGAAAGGGAATTTAAACGGTCTGACTTCAGGAAGCTGCCAGTATTGATGGTAGATGGTGAAAAAATGGTGAACACTTCAGGTTAATGACATATGATATCATGTCTTTATTCAACTACATAGTTAAGATTAATCAGTATAACTAAGGTTTTCGTTATATTTTGATAGTATTGACTAATGTTGACAGGGTTAATAGATGAACTGGTTAAAAGGATGCATCCTGACTCTGTCTGTACCTGTGGATGGCGTAACTCAGAAGTGGCATAGGTATGACCCTTCTTTATTCAACTGCACTGCTTTTGACGGCAACCTTTATTGTAGGTGCGCGGATACAAATTTGTTGGCTGCCTTACAAAGGAATGTTTACGGAAGTATCTCTGGGGCTCTTGAAGCATCTGATTACAGATGGAGTCATGGTAATATTTTGGATAATTGAAATATATTGACAAATTATGTATGTGAATACCAATATATGTCATGTCTCCATATTACATGTTTGTATATATTTTGCATATATAATATACGCAAATCTCTAAAAATTTGAGACCACAAGTATATTATACAACACTTTGGCTGATTGTCTGATTTTTACATTAATATATAACCTCTAAATGAGATGTAGACCTCCGTATAGTAGTATCAACAACCATATGGGTGTTTAAGTATTCCATTGACATATACCTACTTTGGTTTTTTACCTTGCATTGTGCTTTAGGAAGAAAGACAAGCATTATATGAAAACAATGGCAAACTGGAAAACAACAAAAGCAGGCATCGAAACTGGAGTTAGAACATCAAAACTTATGGCCGTTATCTCCCAATTACTCACCACCATGAACGACGAGCCGGAGAGTAAAGATGGTATATGTCAGTCTGATACGGATTCCAAGCCTACATGTGGAAGACCAGATGAACCATTAACAAGTTTGAAGTTGACTATTATAGGCGATGCACCACTTGCTTCAGGTGAAAAAATATTTTTTACGTTTTCTGTAGATGAGTGATACGCAGTAGATGACTATAAGTTTATAATTATGCAAAGGCTTCAATTTCTTCTTTTAAAAATATCATTAAATGTAAACTTTTGCATGCTGATCTTGATGATTTACAGTAGCCTCCACAACGCATACCAATTGGTGCAACAGTGAGAACCTCCACCATTACTCTTCATCTCGTGCTAAAGTACCATGAAGCTCATGTGTGGATGGTTTCAAAATATTTGTCTTCTATTTTTTGTGATTATTATGTTACTAGTGTGTAATATCTAAGATTTATGCAGGAAGGAGTCGCTAATGAAATTGCTGAAGCTGTTGTAGGAGCTCTAAGAGGTGAGCTTGCTGCTACTTCAGTCAATGCTCCTATGGTTCCTGCTGAGGTATGAAATCTAGCTTAATCATTTCTCTATCTTGTTTGCAATGAATAAAACTGCTGCATATGTTGGTCACCAAATATTTGTTGGGTTTTGGAATTAAAGGGGTGTTTGGATATACATATATTTTGCATCACCAATTGGCAGGTCTGCATAGGAACAATGCATCCGGTAGTAGACGACGTAAAAGACCAGGATGTTAAAACCAAATAGAATCTATTCATGCCATGAACGGGCAATGATGAATGGGCAACTAACAGAGATATCGACATCTTCAACGAACATTAACCCACAAGTATTACTTTGTCTACATGTCAGTTAGCGTTTCCAATTGCTGTATTAGAACATAAATACATAAAACTCATATGTACGGGATACCTTGATTCAGCTACGGAAGAAGCCATGGAAGAATTCAGAAGGTTTGAAGAGGAAATGTAGCAACAGTCGAACAAGAAGTTGCAGCAACAGTTGAAAGTATGGAGAAAGCTGCAAGGTACACGTCGAATAAATATGTTGAGGCTGCTTTGAATTCAGCAACTGTTGTATTGCCTTATCTTGTCCCTGTAAGCTGCTTCTCATCTCTGTACTTGTATGATATTACATTAATGTTGCCAATATGATATTAATACTGCTCATGGTTAATACTGCTCAACATTAATGCTGCCAATATGATATTAGTGCTGCTTGTTCGTAGTTATTAATGCTTCTTATATATTAGTGTTGTTGGTTCTTTGTTAATACTGCTATTGGGATTAAGGGAAATTAATGCTGCTAATATATATGTTAATATTGTTCGAGTATATTAGTGCTGTTAAAGAAGTTTGTGCTATTGCAGTACCTTTGATTGTTATTTTTAAGGTATGCATGTTTGTGTAGTACATTGTGTTGTGGTTGTAGGCATGGTGATGGTGATCGTTGATAGTGGTGTAGGATGACGAGCTCCGCTGACAGAAGAGAGAAATATAGTAGCTTGGTATCTTTTTTAAGAAACAAGCAAATAACTATTCCTTTATGCAACACATAGAAATGTTTATAGATTGTGTTAGCTGAGCATTTGATTATCTACTACATTACAATTATATATTTGTTCATGTTATATACATCGAAGTTTTTAATCAATTGAAATTGCTTTTTGTTTTAATTGATCCTGTTATATATATATTATAATATATATAATATAATATATATCAAAATATATAATATAATATATAAGTATATAATATATATATATATTATAAAGTCACAAATTTATTGATTTGTTATATGGTATTAAAAAATGCAACTCACATAATATGGTCACGCTTATCACAATTAATGGTCACATCTTTGTTTGAATTTGATGTGCGACTAAAATTACAAAATGCCACACAAACTAAAAATTCATGTGACCATTGGATGAAGAATAGTCACACAAAATACACATTCACTTGACTTTAAACACATATGGTCACACTTATTAACACTTTTGGCCACTTTTGGTTAACTTGTATGTGACTAAATTAAAAAAAACATGCTTTGTGTGACTAAATATTACAAAACGCCACACAAACTTAAAATTCATGTGACCATTGGATGAACAATAGTCACACAAAATACACATTCACTTGACTTTAAACAACATATGGTCACACTTATTAACACTTTTGGCCACTTTTGGTTAACTTGTATGTGACTAAATCCCAAAAAAACCATGCTTTGTGTGACTAAATATTACAAAAGGCCACACAAACATACAATTCATGTGACCATTAGATGAACAATAGTCACATAAAATACACATTTACTTGATTTTAAAAAGCATATGGTCACACTTATTAAGACTTTTGGCCATTTTTTTTAAATTGTTTGTGACTAACTCCTAAAAACAACACCCGTTGTGTGACTAAAGCATCACAAACGTCACATTTATTATATATTCATGTGGTCACAGGACGGGAAATAGTCACACAAAATACACATTTACTTGAATAAATCATCTCAAATGTCACATATATTATATATTTATGTGGCCAAAGGACGAACAATAGTTACTCTCAAAAACCATTCGTGTGACTATAAAGTGTTTACGGTCACTAATACTGATTAATCCAACAAAACTTATGCCTAATTTGTCACACATATTCGGGTTTTGGGTCATTTTCTTCAATGAAAAAGGCCACGATTCAAACAATGTCACCGTAGAAACATATCCACAAACAAAATGACAAACAAATAATGACACCTACGGTGGCGCGTGCTTTGTGACTATCACAAAAAAATGTGTGACTTTATGCTTTTTGTCAACATTATTAGGTGAAATAAATAGGCCCAAGCCCATTTATGAGTTTAGGGTATTAGGGTTTTACCATTATAAATAGTGGTCAATAATAAATCATAACTCAATGGGTTTTTTATCATTCTACATGGTATTAGCCATTAAGATCCTAAACCCTAATCACGTATCTTCTGCTCAAAAACACTAACCTTCTTCACAAAATAGTTGTCCTCCGATCATCAACAACTCGTTGATGATTCGGAGGGATCCTTGTCAAACCCCTAAATCAAATAAAAACATAACACTAGCGCCATCGGTCTATCATACACCAGCCCTCAAAGGAAAAGCACTTGACGTCACGTCAACTGCCATCCTTCCAATATTATCGTGATCTTTTTTACTTGTGTCAGATCTGAAGATCTGTTTCCTGATCAACAAGACCGTGGTGCAGCAGCTATTATGTTTTTTTAAGTTTTATATTTGTTGTAGTGTTGGTGGATTGGTGCTAAGGTCACAAATCCACACAATCGTTCTTTTGTGTTGGAGATTTGTGCTCAAAGGTCACAAATCCACACAATCGTTATGTTGTTGTTGTGCATCGGTTATTGGTTCTATCAACAGGTTTATCAGTTCATGACTTCAAGTTTAAAGATTGTTTGAAGACGCTTGTTGTCGGATGTCTTCATCACTATTATTTCTTTTAATGTTTTGTCTTTTTTTTTCTTTTTTTTCTAGTTTACTAATCCAGTCCGAGCTATTGCGATTTCGCCACTCGGACTGCGGGGGAGTATTAGTGAATAAATAGGCCCAAGCCCGTTTGTGGGTTTTGGGTATTAGGGTTTTACCACTATAAATAGTGGTCAATAATAAATCATAACTCAATGGATTTTTTATCATTCTACAACACAATTTTGGAGTAACCAATACCCCTTTTTGTACCAGTGAAATAAGCACTTTTTGTAGCTTATTTTTAAGCCAAAAAGCTTCGGCTTTTCATGGTTGGTGGTATTTTGTGCAAAAGCTTAAAACTTTCTTCTTATGATGGTTTCTAGCTTATTTGTACAAGTGTCTTATGGATTTTCATAGCTTATTTTTGAGTTTTTATGGTTCGGATGATTTTTGTACACAAAATTTTGATTCAAAATTTTTCGTGTTAAAAATCATCAAGTTTGAATTTTTATAGTTCTTGTTGCCTTAGATAAGCAAGAAGTACAAATTTTTTTAGGTAAAAACGAACAAAAGTGAGTCTTTTTGTGTTTTGAAAAATTTGAGTTTCGTCTAGTAGAAGGTGAATTAGCAATCTGCAGTGGAAGGTGATTTAGCAATTCCTTTGGAAGGCGATTTAATAGTTCCTTTGTAAGGCGATTTAATAGTTCCTTTGTAAGGCGATTTAACAATTCCTTTGGAAGGCGATTTAACAATTCCTTTGGAAGGCGAATTAACAATTCCTTTGAAAGGCGATTTAACAATTTCTTTGTTAGGCGAATTAGCAATTTTTCTTTGAAAGGCGATTTAACAATTCCTTTGGAAGGCGATATAACAATTCCTTTAACAAGGTGATTTAATAAGGTGATTTAACAAGGCTATTTAACAAGGTGATTTAACAAGGCTATTTAACAAGGCGATTTATCAAGGTGATTTAACAAGGTGATTTAACAAGGCTATTTAACAAGGCAATTTAACAGGTTTCCTTCACAAGGTAATTTAACCACTTTCATAGAAATTACTTTATCCTGTTTTCACCAAGAACCAAACTCGAACACCTTCTATAACAACAAAACAAACACAACACTTAATGTAAAAACGATCAACAAGATTCACTAAAACGTCAAAACGGCTATGGAATTTGATTTTCATTGTCAAGTGTTCACGGAGTTGATTTAGGTATCACTCTTATTTGAGATTGAAGTGGGTTCATCAAAGCGCGTCTATTATTTCATCATCGTGTTTTCCTTCAATTTTCTACTTTCTTTTCTTCAAACACAATCTATCGTTTGATGACTTGCTTAACGTATAAGGTTATGATTTGAGACTTGCTTATCTTCGTTATACTCGATTGTAAAGGAGTTTTATTGTAGTCGTATCGGGTGTATAGCTATCACTTAAAGGAGTTACATTGAAGTACTCAGTGTCATACGCAGATAAAGATGTGGATGTTCAAGAGGTGTTGTGCTTTTCATATATTTTGTGATTGAAGTATAAGGTACTTAGAGGCTTTCTTCTGCACCGTTCTTCAATCAACAACAGTGCAAGCTTAAGTATAACAAAATTTGGGGAATCTTTACTTATTTCAAGTTTGTTAAAAAATATCGGCGTTTTCTTCACCATGTGGTCTATAAAAATAGACGCAGATTACGAGGTTGGTAGTTAGCCAGGAGTGTTTATAGGTTGAGATAAAAATCAGCATTTCTCACGAGATAATTGAGCTACACGAACGTCAAAATTTTTTGTTCCTTCACAGTCTTAGCAAAATCTTTCAAAGTTCTTCAATGTCTCTCATAACTTTTCAAGATTATTGCTTATGACAAAAACTTCTCGAGTATACTCGGTCATACACGTAAATGATGCTTTCGAGAGTTCGATACCATTCCATGGCGGGAATATGTGTACTTCGTTACTTGATGGATAATAAGGTCTACTTATAGGGGGAAGTTGTATATACTACTTTACTTAGTATGGGTTTTGAAGTATTCTACATACATGAGAAGATTTGTTGCTGATTTCTCGCATGTACCCCTGAACGGATATTCACCAAGACCAAATGTCATGATACAGTATAAAAGTAGTATTAGTTGATGCAAGATGTACACATGTGAAGGATGATTCACTTAAAGGTAAATAATGCTCACACTTGGTTCTCTCCTCTTTTTCTCCCCCTGGAACCCTCCCCCCTCAACTCCCCCCTCGTGACACCATAAAAATAAACCCTCCACCCAACTCCCCCCCACTACCCACCCTTAACACCACACCTAATCACCTAATTACATTCCACCCGACCTCCCCATTCACCACCATCCACCCCCACCAACCTCCCCCCCACCCAACACCCATTACCCTCACCCCCCCCCCCTCCCTCCCATACCCCATCCCCTAACACACACCAGCCTACCCCTACTCCCTCGTTGTTGTTGTTGAGAGGATCAAGTGTGTAGCAATTTATCCCTTTAAGGAATATCCTTCACATGTGTACATCTTACATTAAAATAATACTGCTACTATACTGTATCTTGACATTTGGTCTTGGCTGAAATATCCGTTCGGGGGTGGGTACATGCGAGAGATCAGCAACAAATCTTCTCACGTATGTTGAATACTTCAAAACACAGAAAGGTATAAAAGTGGTATATACTACTTCCCTATAAGTTGGTCCTTATTACATCAAAGTATCAAGGTACACATATTCCCCCATGATGGTTTCGAACTCTCGAAAGCATCATTGACGTGTATGACCATATTCTCGAGAAGTTTTTGTCATAAGCAATAATCTTGAAAAGTTATGGAGACATTTGAAGAACTTTGAAAGATTTTGCTAAGACTGTGAAGTATCATTGACGTTCTGTAGCTTCAATTATCTCGTGAGAAATGCTGATTTTATCTCAACCTTTAAACACTCTGGCTAACTTACCTCTCACTCGTATTCTGTCGGCTATTGTTGTGACCACATGGTGAAGTAAACCCGATATAAACAAATTGAAAATGAAGTAAGATTTCCCCCAAATTTGTTATTAAGTCTTGCCCTGATGTTGATTGAAGGAACGGTCAGAAGAAAGCGTCTAAGTACCCTATACTCCAATCACAAAGTATATGAAAAGTACAACACCTCTTGAACATCCACATCTTCATCTGCGTATGACACTGAGTACTACAATGTAACTCCTTTAAGTGATAGCTATAACCTGTGAGTACTACAATGTAACTCCTTACATCGAGTATAACTAGATAATGCAAGTCTCAATCATAACCTTATACGTTTAAGCAAGTCATCAATCCATATATTGGGTTTGAAGAAAAGGGGTAGAAAATTGAAGGAAGTCTCGATGATGAAATAAGTAGACGCATTCATGAAACCCACTTCAATCTCAAATAAGGGATACTAAATCAACTCCGTGATCACTTGACATTAACATCCAAATTCCATAGCCGTTTTGACGTTTTAGTGAATCTTGTTGATCGTTTTTACATTAAGTGTTGTGTTTGTTTTGTTGTTATAGAAGGTGTTCGAGTTTGGTTCTTGGTGAAAACAGGATAAAGTAATTTCTATAAAAGTGGTTAAATTGCCTTGTGAAGGAAACCTATTAAATTGCTTTGTTAAATAGCCTTGTTAAATCACCTTGTTAAATCACCTTGATAAATCGCCTTGTTATATAGCCTTGTTAAATCACCTTGTTAAATAGCCTTGTTAAAGGAATTGTTATACCGCCTTCCAAAGGAATTGTTAAATCGCCTTTCAAAGGGAAATTGTAATTCCTTCCTAAGGGAATTGTTTAAATCGCCTTCCAAAGGAATTGTTAAATCGCCTTCCAAAGGAATTGTTAAATCGCCTTCCAAAGGAATTGTTAAATCGCCTTCCAAAGGAATTGCTAAGTCACCTTCCACTGCAGATTGCTAATTCACCTTCTACTAGACGAAACTCAAAATTTTCAAAACACAAAAAGACTCACTTTTGATCGTTTTTAGCCAAAAAAATTTGTACTTCTTGTTAATCTACGGCAATAAGAACTATTAAATTCAAACTGATGATTTTTCACACGAAATTTTGGAGTTAAGATTTGTGTACCCAAAAACCCATCCTACCCAACCGAACCATTAAATAACATAAAAAATAAAGCTATGAAAATTCTAGCCACTCTGTAAAATAAGCTAGAAAACCATCATAAGAAGAAAGTTTTAAGCGTTTGCACCCAAAATACCCAACCATGAAAAAGCTGAAGCTTTTTGGCTTAAAAAATAAGCTACACAATTGCTTATTTCATGGTACAAAAAAGGGGGGTATTGGTTAATCCAAAATTGTGTGTAGAATTTGTAGATTGATAAAAAATCCTTTGAGTTATGGATTTATTAATTGACCATATTTATAGTTGGTTAAAATAAATACCCTAAAACACAACTAACGGGCTTGGGTCCTATTTATTCACTAATTACCCCGCAAGTCCGATAAAGTGGCGAAGATCTCAATAGGTGGCGCGATCTTAGTGACAAACACCCAAAAAACACGTGTGACCATATGTATATTGTCACACATTTTTAGAGTGACCAATACCAGTTTTGTACCAGTGTCCCTTGAAGCTTGGTTTCTAAGGAGTTATCTTTAATATCAGAGTATGCAGAAGTCTTTATCTTTAATACATGAGCTTTCTTAATTCTTGATACTTATAGTATATCTTTGTAGTTTAAGCATGAGCATGTGGTAATGAATCCGAGTCTGCTGGAATAAGGCTGCAACACTGTCGTTTGTACCTGCATTTAAATGTTAGTGATAAACAACAGATATAGACAAATATGGCTTTGTCATTCACCGAGATTCGGTTGCATTAACCTCTGGTTCCGTAAGGACCGTTTTACAGTATAAATATTATACATGTGATCAGGTAGGTTCAATTTAGAAGAACGTCCTTGACAGGGTTTCCAGCTCAAAGTTTTAGATCCTCTAACGCGTATGCATTAGATTCATCATACTTGCTTGTTCTTAATACCAGAACGTCTCAAAGCAGACAACACGATATGAGTGAATCAGATAGTTACTATCTTTCTGATTAAATCATCAATTCATTTACTAGAACAAGTTTGTTTCACATAGAATTGCACAATCGTTTCTTTCTAGTTGACACAAGTTTGATTCATATAGAATCGTGCAAGTCACCTACCAAGAGCTTGTTTGATGTTCACTGGTACAAAAACTAGTATTGGTCACTCCAAAAATGTGATGATATACATATGGTCACACGTGTTTTTTTGGGTGTTTGTCACTAAAGATCGCGCCACTGTAGGTCACATACGGTGACGTTAGGGAGTTCGTGGCTATTTCCATTGAAAAAGAGTGACCAAAACCCGAATATGTGTGACAAATTAGGCACAAGTTTTGTTGGATTAATTAGTATTAGTGACCGTAAACACTTTATAGTCACACGAATGGTTTTTGAGAGTAACTATTGTTCGTCCTTTGGCCACATAAATATATAATATATGTGACATTTGAGATGATTTATTTAAGTAAATGTGTATTATGTGTGACTATTTCCCGTCCTGTAGCCACTTGAATATATAATAAATGTGACGTTTGTGATGATTTAGTCACACAACGGGTGTTGTTTTTTTTGGAGCTAGTCACATACAATTTAAAAAAAGTGGCCAAAAGTGTTAATAAGTGTGACCATATGCTTTTTAAAATCAAGTAAATGTGTATTTTATGTGACTATTGTTCATCCAATGGTCACATGAATTTTATGTTTGTGTGGCCTTTTGTAATATTTAGTCACACAAAGCATGGTTTTTTTGGGATTTAGTCACATACAAGTTAACCAAAAGTGGCCAAAAGTGTTAATAAGTGTGACCATATGTTGTTTAAAGTCAAGTGAATGTGTATTTTGTGTGACTATTGTTCATCCAATGGTCACATGAATTTTAAGTTTGTGTGGCGTTTTGTAATATTTAGTCACATACAAGTTAACCAAAAGTGGCCAAAAGTGTTAATAAGTGTGACCATATGTTGTTTAAAGTCAAGTGAATGTGTATTTTGTGTGACTATTCTTCATCCAATGGTCACATGAATTTTTAGTTTGTGTGGCATTTTGTAATATTTAGTCACACATCAAATTAAACAAAGAGTGACCAATAATGTTGATAAGCGTGACCATATTATGTGAGTGCATCTTTTAGTCACATATAACAAATCAATAATTTGTGTCATTATATATATATATATATATATATATATATATAACAGATCAATTAAAAACAAAAAGCAATTTCAAATTGAATAAAACTCGAATGTATATAACTGAACCAAATATACAATTGTAATGTCGTACATAATCAAATTCTCAGCTAAACACAATCTATGAACATTTCTAAGTAGTTGCATAAAGGAATAGTTATTTGCTTGTTTCTTAAAAAAGATGCCAACCTGCTACATGTCTCTCTTCTGTCAGCGGAGCTCGTCATCCTACACCACTATCAATGATCACCATCACCAAGCCTACAACTACAACACAATGTACTACACAAACACGCATACCTTAAAAATAACAATCAAAGGTACTGCAATAGCACAAACTTCTTTAATAGCACTAATATACTCGAACAATATTAACATATATATTAGCAGCATTAATTTCCCTTAATCCCAATAGCAGTATTAACAAAGAACCAGCAGCACTAATATATATGCATCATTAATAACTACAAACAGGCAGCACTAATATCATATTGGCAGCATTAATGTTGGGAATTATATTTGAGTTGATAAAACAAAACAAGAATGAAACAAGAAGGACTTAAAAGACAAAGGAGGAATTCTTCAAAGGATGATAGGATTTCAGAAGATCTCCTTAAAGAAGGAAACAAGAACAACATTGATGACTTGCTTAAAAGGATAAAGATAAGTTATTAATGCTATTAATTGTTAATAGGAAAGAATTAATGTTGATTAATGTTATTTAATAGTTTCCTTATTGTATTTATTATCTTCCTTTGTAAGTCATGATCTCTCCCTATATAAAGAGTTATAGACACATAGTTTTATATATCCAGAAAAGTGTATGTTCATCATATGAGAGTCGACTAGATAGAAAGGTGTGTGTGTACACGTTTGTATAATTATTGTAGACGTCTAGAGTTTAACCTCAAGGATCTTTGATCCCTGTTACTAGTTAGAGTAACCGATCTATTATGATCAAATAGTATTTGGGGCTGTGTTGATTAATAAAGAAAGACCTTGAAGTAACTTTGATTTGTGTTTATTATTTCCGCTGTGCAATTTATATCAGTGTTACTATATTATCCTAGATGAGGTCTAAACAACCTCAAGCTTAAACAATCAGAGAACCTATCATGTATTTTAGGTTTCCACAATTGGTATCAGAGCTTGTGTTCTGAAACTTTGATCTAGAATAAACTATCAAGAAGAATCCTTTACTCACAAGGAAGATATGGCTCCTATGGCTTCTTCAGACTCTGAGGTAAAAACTTGCTCTAAAACTTGTCTGAAAAACTATAAATCTCTTAAGAAACAATATGATGATTTGGTTGCTAGAAAACATGAAACTGAATTTAAGGCAATCAATTATAAAAGAGGACTAGATATTGTTGAGGCACAACTTGTCACATATAGGAAGAATGAGGTTCTTTTTAGTGAAGAAGTTGCTGTCCTTAAAAGAGAAGTAGGAGTCAAACAATATGAAATTAATATGCTTAAAACAGAGTTTGAGAAAGTTAAGCAGGAAAAGGAAGGCATTGACTTTAAAATTGAGAAATTTGAAAATGCCTCAAAGGATCTAGACAAACTGCTAGGGAGTCAGAAAACTAACAATAGCAAAAAGAGATTGGGGTATAATGCAGTTCCTCCACCTCATCCTTTAATCTATAATAGACCTAATAAGCTTGATCTGTCTTATTCTGGTCTTGAGGAGTTTCAAGAGCCTGAATTTGTAGGCTATGGTGTAAAGGTAAATAAGATTGTGTCTGAGAATTCCTCTTTAGAGATTAAGAAAACACCAGATGCCCTAATTATTGAGGAATGGGTGTCAGATGATGAGGAACAAGATGAGTCTCCTGTTGTGGTAGAAAAGAAAACTGTTGTTCCTACTATTCCTAAAGTTAATGTTGTTAAATCTAAACAACAAGAAAAACTAGTTAGGAAACCAGTTAAATATGCAGAGATGTATAGATCACAAAAACCTAGAGGGAATCAAAGGAATTAGAATAATCTCAAATCCCAACAACTAAGGAGTGACTTTGTGATGATCAAGAAAGCTTGCTATGTATGGGGAAGTTTTAAACACCTGCAGTATACCTGTAAATACAAGAGACATGTAAATGATCAAAAACAGGTACAAAAACCTATATGGAACAATGCTAGAAGGGTAAATCATCATAATTCTCATAGAATGTCTTACCCTCATCTAAAAAGAAACTTTGTTCCAAAAGCAGTCTTAATGAAAACTGGGATGAGACTAGTTAATGCTGCTAAGCCAAAGGCTGCATATAATGCTGTCAAGAGGAATAGGTTTAATGCTGTTAAAGCATCAGCATGTTGGGTCTGGATGCCAAAGAACAGAGTGGTAGATCATGTATCCAAAAACATCAGTGCATCAGTTACTTTGAAAAGATTGGATTACATTGATGCACAAGGAAGATTCAAGTCTGTGATGGCTTGGGTTCCCATAAGAAGATGATTTGGAGGATCCTTCCAAACAGGGGAGGATATGAAAAATATTAATGAAGATCACTTTTGTTCAGATGGATGCACAGGCTCAGGGGAGGCAAGAGTGCAGCAAAGAAAAAGAAGAATCCAGAGAAGAGTGCAGCAAAAGCAGAAAGACCAAGAAGATGAAGTGTTTGGAAGAATCCTCTCAGCAAAGAAAATGAAGGTTTAATTCAAGAAACTTGATGATTTGGAGGTAAATCACAAGTTTAGGGGAGGATTGTTGGGAATTAAACACTTCAGAGTTAGTACTGCCAAGGGATGAGTTAGTACTGCTAAGCCAACAGTTAGTACTGCTAGAAGAAAACAGTTCGTACTGCTCAAGATTACAACTGCCAGTACTAAATCAGTCAGTTAATACTGTTAGAGTAAGTTAGTACTGCCAGTACTAACTTAAGACTGTTGAAGGACTTAAGACTGCTGGTTATAAAGTTACTACTGCTGGTTCAAGATTACTGCTGTTGGTGAGAAAGTTAATGCTGCTGAAAGTCTTCTTGTTGTTTCAACTGAAGTTAATGCTAATTGACTGAAGTTAATGCTGATTAGTCAAACAGAAGACTGAAGATTAATGATGATTGAAGAGATTAATGCTGATTGAGAATTTGACTAAATACTTAGGAAAGTATTTAATATTTAGTCATTGTATTTAATATATTTGACTAAATATTTAGGAAAGTATTGTATGCTCATTAGGACTCCTTGGTGTATAAAAGGAGATCCTAGGGCATCTAGTTTATCATCTCATAAATCTCATACATCTCATTCATCTCATTATCATACACATACCTACACAACATCTCATTGTAATAGCTTCAAGGTTGTAAACCCTAGTACTACACAGAGTACTCGTATTATTTATCATTAATAATATTGAAGCATTTTTGTTTATTCATATCTACTGTTTCATTGATATATCTTCTAGAGTATTAGAGAGTAGATTCCACATACTCTTTAATATCAACACAAAGTTTCTATCAGTGTTATTTTGGATTTATCCAAGGTAACATATTCTTTATAAGTTAAAGAATCGATCAAGGCTTGGGATCAACAAGTGGTAGACGTCTAGTATACAGTTGGTGTAGCCTCAAGGTAATCAAGATTTTCCTTGATCCCTGTTATAGTTCATTGATGTAACCGTATTATTCTGATCAAATAATATTGGGGCTGTGGTGAATGTTTGGTAAAACCTTGTGTTAATAACAATGATTCTATGTATTGAATATTCCGCCATTGTTATTAATTCATCCTAGATTAAAGTTCTAAACAAACTGAGCTTACAATGATCTATAGGTTTCCACAATTGGTATCAGAGCCTCGTGGCTCTCGATCTAGGATCTACAAGGTTTTGAAGAAACCCTAAAACCCTAATTTTTCAAGAATTCGTTTTGTGGTTAAAAAAATTTCTAGGGTATTGAAGTTTAATTGGTATAACAAGGTTTAAAATCATCCTCTCTACCTTAATTGGTATGCAATACGATTTATAAATCATTGTTACTATTAAGGGTTTTCTTCACATCGAATTCGTTTTTCTTTTTCAATAATTTGTCAAATTCGGTGAAACAAGGGGTTTCACAAAAACCCTAATTTGATATAGCTAATTCGGTAAATGCATAATGGTTTCTGGTTTCATGATTCAAGAAGATTTTGTGTAATTGGGTACATCATACGGGGATCATGGGATTTAGGAATGAGCGTGATTAAAGATGGTTCTGATTTGTGACGAATTAGTGACACATTAGTAACACTTTTGAAGCGTCGTCTAGAGCAGCAGATATACGTATGTATACATGGAAGCAGCAGGGTTTGAACCATGATTTAAGGGTTTAGACATCATTGTGTTTGATGGTAATAAAGTAGCAGCAAGAAGATAATATAGCAGCAGGTATGTTCATAATTAGGTTTTTCTTAATATATGTACACGAGATTTATAATGGGTTTAAAGATGAAAAGCTAAAAGAATAAGAAAGAGATTGAACGTGCGTGTGCTGGTGATTATTTTTGGAATCATGCAACAATCATGGCATATTATATGCAATCACGATAATTTATCTTTCTGTGAGTGATGTGATATTACTTGAAACCCTAATTCAAGATGCAGCAACAGGTATGGATTTGTTGATAGTTGTGGTTGTATGGTAACTGATGTGAGAAGAACTAAACCCTAATATATGCTATTGGGTTTTTATATGTGTTATACATCTTTGTGGGTGTATATGATGTTATTACTACTGTTGTCACAACCTAAAGAAAGAGTGATATTACCAGGTCCATAAACTGCTTATTTTTAATGCTGCTATTGGAGTTTATTGGTACAGCAGCTATTGGGCTTCAAATACATAGGTTTTAATATTTACAAAGTGCTGCTACCAAGAAAAGTTTATGTTGCTTGCTCAAGACCACAAGGTAAAAGAAAAAGGAAGCTACTGTTGTTCACACATGGAAAGCAAAGAAGGTAATGTTTGTATATTGTGCATTGAAGGTGTGAAGAGATAGAAGTTGAAATCCTATACACGTTATTGGCACAAGGTTGCGTGTTATATTGAGCTTAAGAAATCATGCATGCTATGTTATACATTATACAACTGTTGGTGCATGTTGTGATTCCAAGTCATATTAATGCTACCTTCACATATGATATTTGTACTGTTCGCACAAGGAAGGTTACAACTATTCGAGTGAAGAAGGTTTGTATTGTTAGGATTATCAGAGAAAAGGTTTTGACTGTTAGCTTCATTCGAGAAATGGTGACCTCGAACAGATGGGTGACACACACAAAAGAGTTTGTTGTTTTGATTTGTTACACACACAGGTTCAGATTGATTTTGGTTTAAATGTTCTTAAAGGTTTAATGGCTCGTTATTGATTTAAATGATTAATTGGTTACGGAGTTTATTTGGTATCTCCTATTTGAAATTGAAGGGAGTTTTACGAAGGAGTTTACTTATTTTATCTTGAAATCGGGGTTGGGTGGATGCATGATTTCAATGATAACTTGCTTGAACATTTACGGTTTATGATTGGGACTTGGTTTATCTAGTTTCCAGCGGTCAAGGGGTGGTTGGTTGAGGACCTGGTAAACTATCACTTAAAGGAGTTACGTTGTAGTGCTCAGTGTCACACGAAGATGTCGATGTGGATAAATTCAAGAGGTGATGTGTTTTTAGAGATTTGATCAGCACAAATTCTCTACACCGTTCTTTAATCTACAATAGTGCAAGCTTAAGTAACAAATTTGGGAGATTTTACTTCAGTATCAAGTTTGGTATATCAAGTGTACTTCATCAGTAATCATTACAAAGAGCCTACAGAATTTGAAGATTCAAGAAATGGTTAACATATGAGTTTCAGGGGAAGCTTAATGTTAAAATGTTTAACCATTTACATGCATCATCGAGGTGAAGGTTTTTACTACTGCTAGTCATTGTTACTACTGCTAGTGTAAGTTTCTACTGCTCAAGTTCATTTTTCTTAAGGTGCGTAATGGAGGGCAATTTGGGTCGTTGGAATACTTGGATTAGAAGTGTAATATTGGTTCGTAGTTGTGAAGATCAAAGTTGCATACTTTAGTCTCCTATTTGATATTGACAAAAAGGGGAAGAAGATTTGATGATTTGTAACTTGTGGATCCTTGATGGAATTGTATAGCTTAAGGGGAAGATTCATTCGTATATTAACTTCAGGGGAAGTTTGTGCTTATTTGGTTTTGTCATTATCAACAAGGGGAAGATTGTTGGGAATTATATTTGAGTTGATAAGACAAAACATAAATGAAATAAGATGGAAACAAGAAGGACCAAAGTTGTCATTGCAAGATTCTACAAGATGTAGGAGATAATGAAGATTTGGTCAACATAAAGATAAAGATGAAAAGATATCAATATAAACATTAGATGATTTACTTATTTAATATCTTTTATTAGTTTCCATGTAAACCTTAACTTCCTTATGCTATAAAAGGAGGTCCAGGCATATAGTTTTTAGTGTGCCAAAAAGTGTGTGTGTGTGCACCAAAGGTGTAAAACGTGTGTATGTGGGTTTACACGTCCCACAGAAAGATGTAGATGCTAGCATGTATGGTGTAGCCCTAAGATCATTAGTTTGATCCTATTGATGTAACCGTCTTACCATTGATCAGGTAAGATTAGGGCTTGTAGTAGTCATTATAGTTAGAGATGATGATGAAAAACATTGTATTAATAACAATGATTCAATGTTTGAATATTCTGCCTTTGTTATTAATTTATCCTAGATAAGGTCTAAACAACTAGAGCTTAAACGATTCTCAACAGTAAAAGTATTTGAAATGAAAGTAACGGCTTCGTCACACAACCTGGGTAATATGTCAAGTCTTAGTTTGATTGAATATGTTTTATGTCATAATGTAATATCACTTTGATGAAATATTATGGAAATATTGTATCACTGTTCGGGCTATCATAATCCAGAGGCCACGCCGTATTGTTTGAGGAGCCAGGGCACTTTAAATCGTAAACCCAGCAAACTCGTCAAAACAAATACCCAAATAGAACCCCTCACATGAAACTCCCTAGTATCATGATACATTATAGTTTTAAGTGATAATGGTTTATAATATTTAAACATATATTTTTATAATTAATAAAAATGTAATATTTTAATAGTTTGCAAAAATGGCAAAATATACCCTTGGATTATGAACTTTTACAAGTTTAGCCCTTTATATAAAAAGTATTTATATATTAAACCTTTAACTTTGAAACTTGGAAAAATAAGTCCTTATAGTTATAACTTTGATAAAATGACATTTTCAGTCCCTTTAGTTATAAGTTTTAGAAAGTTTCGATATATAACCCTATGCATGCAAAACATATCATTTTTAGTCCAAAATCCATAATAATGATATTTTTCGATATGAAAAGCAATTTGCAGGTTATAGCTTATTAATATAAGCTAAAATAGGAAGGTTTAACGTAACGAAAGTTTAAAATAACAATTTGTTAAGCTTGAAATCAAAACGAATCAAATTAGGGTTTTAAAATGAAAATGCGCAGTTTTTAAGCTTTAAGCTTTTAAGACATACTAAAATACTTATAATATTGTTAAATAAGCTTATTAAGATATATTATAACAACATCTTACAAGTTTAGCTTATAGATTAAACGAAAACATGAAATTTGGGTTTTATGAGCTCAGTTTAGATCAAAAAGGGAAAACGCATGGGTTTTTGAGTTCAAAGCTTTTAACAATAGTTTAAGCATGATCATATGAACATTATAAGAGTATTGAAATAGAATGTGAGCTTATGGAACTTGGTTTTGAGCTTATGGCTTGGAAACGGGTCAAAATATAGACTTTTAGCTTCGTACGCCTAGAATAACAACTCCAGGGCTTCAAGACTTGGTTTTTTCACTCGTATTCTGCTCTTGGGACTTATTAGGACTTCTCTTGATGTTCTTGATCAGACCTTGGACTCCATTGATAATTAGAAAGAAAGATTGAAGGTGTGAGTTAGAAAGAATAGGGTTTACCCCTTTATATAGGGTTCGAACTCCTTCGAGGACAAGGAAACTTAGTGACTAGGTTTAGGACACATATGGCATGACTAGGAGGGGCTAGGGATGACATGGAGAGGCTATAGGATGAGTTAGCAAAGCTAGGACTTGGTATGAAGTGGTGTTTGGTCTTGGTGGTGCCGCAACTTATATGGAGGAAAAAGGAGGTGATGTGGCTAACTTGGTGGCCAAGTTATGAATTAGAGGTGCTTAGTAGGGTTCTTGTGACCTGGTTGTGAGGTCATAGAGGTGGTAGGATGTTTGCTTGGTTTTTAAATGGGTTATTTTGGATGGAAATTGGTTATCTAATCCATAACCATCTTACGAACATAAAAATCCTAGGCAATATATAACGTTACCCTAAAAACAAGTTACTCCATTAAACACTAAGCGGAGGATTATCTTGTTGCCAACATCTTCACCATGATAACCATGACAACGACACAATCACCCAAACTTGCAGCAACCATTCATCGAACGAAAGTCACATATCTGATCTTTATGGTTAAACTAGCACAACATACAAAAGTACAATATACTATTGCAGCATACCTTGTACAAAACATCAATAATAGCTCAGGCTACTAACATTTGTGCATCTCCATAAGGTGAAGTTTAGACTTTAGATCGTGCATATATTATGATTAATCATTAGCATATAAATGTTTCACCATCACTAAATCATGGAGGAAAGGAAGGTGGTCAGAAGATGTTCAGAAAACCTAAAAACCTATGAGACTCTAGCTTCTTTTATTTAGAAGTTCTATCATTAACTTTACGGAGCATTATCAGACACTGATATGATGTACGAATTAACAAACATAAAATTCCAATGTATGCCCTCTATTGCTTTCAGGCCACATTTAACCGAGTAGAAGGTAAATATGGTTACTTATGCAAAACGAGTGTGGCTCACAAAATGAGACATTAGCTTAGTGATATTTTGTTAGGGGTCATAAAAACTGAAATGAAATAGTGAAAGACAATACTCCGTATATAGCTTATTTTGTTAGCAACTTATCATTCTATTTTTATTGAATGGTCAAATGCAAGCAGGTACACAATTAATATGCAACCATCCTACTTCCACAGGTGAGATCATAAGAAAGCAAGGAAAAAGAGTACAGGTGAGTAATGGATATATTCTGTCTACACAAACTTACCACAATGGGTGTGTGATGTATAGAAAAAAAACATTAAGAAACATCAGGTATATAGCATTAAGCAGTCTCTAACCTATTTGGAAATAAATGGCTGAATCCCTTAGGCGCTAAGTGAGCTTCCAAACCGTAGTGCTATTTTCGCTACTCTTGCCTGATTCAGACGAAACATTGGGTTAATGAAGACAATAAAGCTTGTTAACTAAAATACAAAAACATTCCTAGCCATCATAGTTTTCTAAGTAGAACAGAATCTGTTGATCAACGTTTCTATCCTTTAACAACAATTTAGACCCAATGCAATTGTGTTGCATCAACAGAACCTTGAAATTTTAACAATTCAGACCCAATTCAGTTGTTTACCTAAAAACCATTCATAATTGTTCTAAGAACACCAAATTTCTATTTTTCAACAGGCAATAGAAGTTAAAGATTGGTACACAAAAGGCTACCTTCCTACAAGTTGACATTGGATCATCAGCAGCTATGAAAGGTGGATACCCCACAAAGCATTTAAACTTATTGCACCAAGAGACCCACCTGAAGCAAAAACAAAAATCGCATATGATAAATTTAGTGGATCAAGGTAAATCCTGCTCAATTTCACACGAAATACTAAGGTTAAAAATTCTTAAACTAATAAAGAATTTGAATCCAGCTTTAAGTTAAGGGTAAAAATTTGGCTTTCATTTTTCATCTTCATTTAAGGTATCCTTTCTCATAAGCAGGGTCATCATATCTCCACCAGGTAGATATTCCATAACTAGATATAGATATTTGGTATCTTGGAAAGAGCAATACAGTTTGACAATACAATTGATGTCCACTTCTGCAAGCAGATTCCTTTCAGCTTTCACATGTTCAACCTAAATGGATTAATAACTTTATAAAGTAAGTACCCGATTAAATAATGTAAAACATATTTATTAAATAGAAACACACAATTACATACTTGCCTTACGACAGCATTTTGAATTTCTTAAGCTTTTTCATGGCATATACATTGGTCGTCGACTTCTCTCTGCAGATTCTGACCTACAGCACAAGATGACGATGCAAGTTGGAGCATATAAGAAGAAACATATAAAACGAGGGGCATTTAAAATATACGCCGACTACACCTTAAACTTTTAATTTCTGGATATATGTTGTTATAGGAACTTGATATAAAATCTTACCAAAACTTATCAATCCAAACGATTCAGATAAAGCATAGAAACCGTACCTCACCAAAAGCACCCTTCCCTATCATGGTAAGTGATTGGTGAAAACGAGGATAGCAGATTTGATTGTGGTGACTAGGTGAAGCGGCACCTGTAATAGTGTAGGTGATGGCGGCTGGTGGTTATGATTTGGTGGTAGTAGATACAGTTGTGAGATGAGATTGAGAGGATAAGGGTGTGGATGTTTTAGAATGAAAAAATTTAAGGCGGTCATTTTGACTTTGGTGATACATTGAGCGGATAATGAAATGTTTTGAGGGAAATTTTATTTTATATAGAGATTATAAAATAAAATATATCTTATATCTTTATTTAAAAAAAGTGTGAATTAGCGGGAACACCTTGACCTCGCATGTATTTTGGCACCAGCCATTATTCACCCTACAATTAATAGCTCCAGCAACTCTCCTAACCAAGTGGGGCACCAACTAGAGTAGGCAAGAGTCGAGACTCGAACCCTAGTGTTTCAAAAAAACTATATGCTTAAGTTTATAAGTACCACTCTTACCGATAGCAAAAATGAGGCTTTCATATTTGGTTATCTGAGTTTATAAGGTAAAGAGACAAACGAATATAGAAGCTTGACGCATGGATTATTTCAAGCGATGTTAAATGGATGAGTCGAGATGGTATCGTTATACATGATATGTTAAACGGATGAGTCGATATGGTATCATTGATAATGGCTAATTCGCATGGGTCATGGGTCATGTGCATTAGGTTATCACTGGTCACATTCATTAATGGGTATTTAACATCATATGGTCATATGCATTGGGTTGTAGTGGCTATTTGTCATGTATCTACACATCCATGGATAGGTGACAATGGGTAATTAACAATTGGGTCATGGGTCATGTTGCATTAGGTTTATAACTAAGTCACATCAATTAATGAGTAGGTAAATCATATGGGTCATATTGCATTGGGTTGAAGTGGCTTATAGGTCATGTTCGACCCATACATGATAGTGTTATTAAGGGATAAACATGGGGCATGGTATTGTGCATTTGGGTTGTAGTGGCTTCTTATAGTGGTCAGGGACCCATGCATTACCGGGTTGACAATGGGCTAATTCACATGGTTCTGGGTCTATTGCGCATTAGGTTATCATTGGGTCACATTAATTTAAACACCTAAGCGTAACCAATAACCTATATCCTGTAACCCTATAATAGTTTGAATGACGCCTGTGTAAAGAGGTCGGTAAGAAATTACAGTTTAGAGATAGTATTATTTAAGAAAAGTAATATACTATTATGTCTGGGGTCGTTCCTCGAAGTGAGTTGATTAGTGATTTACAATTTGCTTTATAAATCTATTAAGCACTAAAGCAAATTCTAGCTTATTTAACACTTTAATATTCACGCACTTAGAGTTTGGCTGAGCATACAGGACGTTTGACCGGACCAGACCGAAAATGCCGAACTAGGAACGAACGTTTTTGGTGCGGTCTAGGTCTGCGTTTTGGACCAATATCGAGTCATAGGTCGGTCGTGTTCTGGTGGTGACAGGTCAGTCTGGTCTTACTCCAAAAAACCCGACATTATGCCTTGTTTGATGGACCGGACACCGAGATCCGAACCGGACCGGGGTCGACTCGGATCGGCCTGTACCCATTTCGGTCCTTTCCTCGGATCCGGCGTTTAGACCTTTTAGCGTCTCGGTTCCGGCGTTTTTTTGACCGCATGCTCAACCTTTCCTTAGAGAAAGTGTGGAGTGAGACAAACACAAAACTGTTGCAAATATTAAGCATTTAGACAATAAGCAATAAGATTAGCTTTATAATATAGGCTAAGCTAAAAACTACCTATTTTTATTAATTAAAAATTGTACTTTTTATATAAATGAAAACTATTATTTAATAATGAAAAAACTTTTATTAAAAAAACTTTCAGCTTAAAAATATTTGCTCCACCGAAAAAACTTTTTTTTAACCAAATATGCTACAAATTAATCCTAGTTTTGCTAAATTTGCAAAATTTTAAAAGTGAACAAGTTAAAAAAAATAAGGTAGAGGGAGAAAAGCCACGGTTTAATAAGCTGTTTTCTATAAGCACTCTGATGAACGTCCAAATACGTTATATAAGGTAATATCCAATTATATATAGTTTAAGATAAGAATTCCAAAAGGATTTAAGAAAATTACTTTTAACCAAAGTAAAATCCGAGTCGTATCCCGACGAGGTGTGAATGGATTATCTAGGTTAAGTTCGTAATCGAGTGATCGAATAATCAAGATTTTTGATTTGGAATCCATTTCTACAAATAACATGCAAAAACAATTAAAGGTAAGCTAAAACGAAAGCAATTAAGGTTGAAACACTAAAATGATAACGGTAACCAAAACCCGAGCTTTAAAAACCTAAATTCTAAAACTTTAACCCTACAACCTCAAATTTAATTTTTAACATTCCTAAATGATTAAAAACAATTTTAGAAAAAAAAATTTATATTTTTTTGACTTTTATTTTATTTTTTATGAATTAAAAACAGTTCTAATCTAAAAATATTATAAAAAATATTAAACTAATTTGGAAAAATCTAAAAAAATCATGAAAAGTACTTTAAACAATTCTAATCCTAGGAAAATAAATTGTGAATGGGGGCAAACAGCTTCTTGGAATAAGCTGTAAATAAGCTTAAATAAGAGCTGTAAAGGCTTAATGCCAAAAAGGGTTTAAAAACAATAACAAAAAGTAATCGTAGTGTGAAGGGTTTACGAAAAAAGTCACCTTAGGGCGAGTTGGATAGTGGTGTTGGTTGTTTAATAGTGTTGGCAGTTAAGGTTGAGGAATCGGGTTCAAACCTGGGACTTCCCTATACGGCCAACATTTTTATTTTTGAAAATTTATTTTTGAAAAAGCTTTTGTAACACTAAAATAAGCACTTTTTGTAAAACAACTTTTTCTAAAAACTTAAAATAAGCTAGAAATAAGCTATTTAGAACTGACAGAATGCTTAAAAAGCTTTCAAGCTTTAAGTCTAAACTGACTTGGCTTCAAAGCTTGATAGCTCAAACCTCGATAAATAAGCCTTCTAGAACTTTAACCTCAACCTACATAAGCAATCTAAACACAAATTAAGCAAACCAATAAGCATAAGTCAGAAATCAAATTAAGCAATTTGGCTATAAAGTTATAAAACAGCCTACAAAGGCACTTTTAAGCTAAAAATTAAGCTAGAAAACAAAAAAGCTAATGTATAAAACCTAAAAACAGATAAAGTTAGTACTACAAGCTATAAGAAAAAGCAAAATTTAAGCAATTTGAATAACTAATAAGCTAGAAAAAGACTTTTGAAAAAGGCTGATTAAAAACATGATTTTGGTTTTTTTTCAAGTTTTAATAAAAGACTAAAAGGGCTTTTGCAGCCCTAAATTAAGCTAAGCAAATGAAAGCTAAACTACAAAATAAGCTCAAACAGATTAAGTTTGACAACCTAGGAACAAATTAAAACTAGAATTAAGAAAATTTACCTAGAAAATAAGCTAGAAAAAGCTCTTGAAAAAGTTAGTATATACTGATTAAAATCAGTATATACTGACTTTTGTTTTTGGAAAATTGCTAATTTTAGCCCTAAGTTTAAGCTAGAATAAGCTGTTGTAAAAACTTAAAAAGTGAAAACAGATTAAATTTGATAACCTAATAATGCGTATATTATCATCTCAACTTTAAAACAAACTTATTCTAATTCAAATTGGCTATTGAAGATGTGACTTTTAAAACAATGGAAATAGACTTAAAAACTTAAACAGATTTTTGACTAAAGACAAAGGTCAATTGCACACTTTAAAAATTATTTCTAAGCATAACTAGACCAAAATTTAAACATGAAACAAATCACCTAAATTGCCAATAATCAAGATAATTATATCCAAGCAACTGAATATTAGATAGAACATTCAGATTTAAACCTCTATGGTTATGTTGAACCTTAAACTTGATTTTTAACCTATAACAACTTATTAAAACTAACTTAAAAATTGAATTAAATCTTGCTAAAACTGATTTGAGTGACAAATGTGACTAGGCAGCACTAACATGTGTTAGCTTTGTGCTTGTGTCAAAACACCCTTTTCAAATTTTGCAATTTTATCTTTTTATAACTTAAACAGTTTTGCATATGCTCGAGTATTAACACAACCCCCCACACACAACAGATAAATAACTAGCTATAAAAAGACAAATTAGCAATAAAATTAGGAAAATAAGCACTAGAATAAGCAAATGCATAATAAGCAGGACACCCCTTATCATGTCACCCTTAAATCATGTGTGACCATTCACCCCTTATCAGAAATGTGTGACCATATTGTTGGGAATTCTATCGGACAATCTCAAACTTAGTACTGCTACAATAAGAGTTAGTACTGCTTATTTTGAAGATTTGTGCTGTTACTGAGATTGAAGAAAATAAACTAAGTCATTAGTACTGCTAGTTGTTAATAGTAAGGTACTGTTTAGTTATACTAGTTTGTATTGTTACTGCCCGTATATGGTTTGTAGGTTAGTCTGATAGTAGTTAGTACTGCGTATATTGGATATTGGCTTGGGGAATATATTAGGAACTTGTTATGCATGATCACTTGACCGTGTTTTTTAAAACATTAGGGTTTCCTTGGTGTATAAAAAGGGAACCCTAAGACATAGTTATGAGATACACATGAATAGAAAACGTAATAGCTATTAGGATAAACTTATAGTTGTTTTGTGAATAGTCAATATATTGTGAGTTAAGAAAGATCTTGTTTTAATATTACATTGCTTTATTATTCATTATGGTGTATAAAGGTTTAGGTTCCTGCATAATCTTTTCTATACGACAATGTTGTCTATCATGTGTTTTAGATTTATCTAAGAAAATAACTAAAGCTTTAACAACGTTAATTCAAGGATCTATATAAAAGGGGATCAAACCATATGTATCGAAATTGTGGGACTCACTTTAAATAATGTGTGAATAAAATATGACTCTCTTGATTTAAACATCCTAAAATAAACACTATCATGTGACTATATTTAAAATCTTGATTTAGTTCACACAAAACACTCAATGTGACTAAGATCAAGGTTAATGATAACTGAGTTTCACACATTTTGTATTAAATAATAGTCCCTATGAATATTCTCACTCAAGAGTGACGTATTTTGTATGTATTTGTCAAATTTTATACATTATTAATGTAGCCATATATATAATTTTGATACCAATTTGTGAGATGGTGTGACTATTGATAAAAAAGTCATAGTCACATGATCATGATACAATTAAATGTGAATATTCAATAAGGTTTGGGCAAGCAATCACACACTAATCTTTAGACACACATATTAAATTACTGACCATTGTATCGATTTTGGTTACTCTTAATCATGTATGTCTTTTGTTTAGTGTGACCATATATTACATTTTGGTCACATCTGTTTTCAAGGTGTGTGACATATTATTTGTCACTTTTTAAAGTATATCGTGACTAATGCTTCAAACTTCTTTTCAGTTGTCACACATTTCATCTTTATGTGTCTAAATGTTTCCGCAAAAATAGCAGTCAATTTTAAATAAATGTTGTGGAAAAACTTGAATATATGATTTAGCCACATACACATATTACTTTCATGTGACATATGCAGGTTTTTAGGTCCTCACTGGGTGTAATTGTTTTCGTGACTTATATTTATCACTATTGTATATTTATTTAGTGTGACTAATGTTTCAAACTTATTTGTATCTGTACATCGTCCCAATTTATAAGTTACTAAAATAATCAACAAACAAATAAAAGTTACCTCTAGTCCACATAAATTTTCAAATGCTTAACAATAAAATTCTCGAAATGGTCACCACAAAATAAGTTCCAAGTGTGGTTGTTTATTTTATTCTGGTACATTTAGTCACCATTTAAATATCTGACTGTGTTGGACGTTCAAAAACAGATGTTGTGACGAAATCCCAGAGATTTGTACTAGTGGGTGGCTTCAAGCAGGGATTTCCATTTTCACGGTGGACATACTTTAGTAAATCACTCGGATTTCGGGCAAAATAACTTAAGGACTCATGCGTAGGACTCTTGTTAACAGCTTGTGAACTTATTGATGTTCAACAAGTGTTTGTAATGGAATGTGTCCTAATGAGATTTATTTTATTAATCTCTTGGCTCTAGACTCGATTAGTGCGTTTTGGTTTTAGTACTCGGAGGCTGAAGCAGACTGCCACCTATTCAATATCAACAATCTCGGAGTGAAAAAGTCAATAGAAGTGGTGTGTATCTCCGTGGCAAATGAGACAAGTTTCTGTTGAGAGAAACTTGAATGGATGGGAAGGGTTGTGCATTGCATCACTGGGTCCATGATGTCATTCTTTAATATTAGAATTCATCTTTGTGAAAACCGATAGATTATTTATTGACTCGGTTTCTGCCTAAGGTGTAGGGAGGGCTGCTTTCTTTTCACCCTTTATCCATACATTTCTTTTGCATTCTTCAGCCCCTTTAATGCTTACTAAGACGTCACTACTAGCACCTTGTTGTGATTGTTCCAGTGTTAGCTTAATCTTAGTCGACATTATTCCCTTATACTCATTCATCTCCAATCATACCTAAGGACTGCTATTTCTAACTATGGAGTGTCCTTGGGTAGATCTCTCCGGTTCTGGTTAGATCATAGGACTAGTACCTAACCTAACCACCTTATGACTTCAGAATCGTCATAAATTAAGATGTTGTTGGGTATGAGATCGTAACCATAAGACCTTTTCCGAAGAGTATCAAGCACTGTAAGTCGATTAGATCACTTATTATTTTTAAGATCATATTTTAACTACATTTCTCTCCTTATTTTAAATACTAATGCACTTAGTTTTTGAAATACCATGTGATTAAAATTTGTCATGAAAATACTGTGGAGAAAACTTTTATACTTAGCATAAATTATATGGAACATTAACTTGCTCCCCCTTAATTTTACATATGTTTGACACCAAAAGAAATGATACCAAGTTGTAAAATGAATATAAAATTGAGGGTTAGCATTGTTGAGCACATAATTTTGAAAGATTATGAATTGTCATTAAAGAATTCTTGAAAAACTATGTTCAACCACTTAATCATCTTATAACATACAATTTATTGAGTAGTCATCATTATTACTGAGATGTTATTAAGAGATTTTTGATAATGTTTTGAATACATAAGAATTGTCGTGAGATGATGTATTCAAAATCATTAAAACTTTATTTTTTGAAAAACTCCCCCTCAAACATTGACTCATTTTGAAAATGAAATCAATTGTAGAAGAATTGTCTTGTAAATCTTTGTGAGAGATGGAGTGTTGAACACACAGTTTTGAAAGATTTTGAATTGTCATTGAGAAATTTTTGAAAAATTATGTTTAACTTTTTGAAAAACCAAATGTTAGAAGACTTCTCTTCTAACGCCAAGGATAAGTACACTGAAACGTACACTCTCCTTTGTCGTTTGGGTCCGAGTTGCAATCTGAGAGCAATTACAAGTCATAAAGAAACTTAGAAATAACATGTTTTGAAAACATTTGAAACTCCTATTCGAACTTCATTTACATGCCCGTGTCGATGTTAATCAACATTTCTAGGTACGTAAATGTTATCGAT
>BQNB010042802.1:0-45898 GCA_026074375.1 Tanacetum coccineum | reverse complement strand
TGCGAAAGCGTAAGAACAAACGTAAAAAAACGGTTTCGCACATTTTGTTCTTTTACGTTTTGTTCTTTTACGCTTTCGTACGTTTTTTTAAAATCTTCGTTTGATATTTTAAATCGTACAAAAACGTAAAAAAACGTAAAATAACAGACGAAAACGTAAAAAAGTAAAATACAGACGAAATCGTACGAACACGGTTGAAATCATACGAAAACATAAAAAAATAGACGAAAACGTAAAAAACGGACCGAAAACATAAAAAAAAGGACCGAAAATGTAAAAGATCGGAAGAAAACGTAAAAAAAACGGGACGAAAACATAAAAACAGACGAAATTTTAAAAAACCAGATGAAAATGTAAAAAAAGAACGAAGACGTAAAAAACGTGTGAAATCGTAAAAGAACAAACGAAAACGTAAAACTAGACGAAATCGTAAAAAACGGACGAAAACGTAAAACATCGGACGAAAACGTAATAAAACGTACGAAAGCGTAAGAAACCGGACGAAAACGTAAAAAACGAGCGAAAACGTAAAAAACGGGCGAAAACGCAAATAACAAACAAAAACGTAAAAAACCAGACGAAATCGTAAAAAAAGGGACAAAAACGTAAAAAAAACGTGCGAAAACGTAAAAAATCATATAAAGAAAATTATTGTTAAAGGACCAACGATACAAAGCGATCGTTAGCTAAATGGACTAACGTTGCCACATAATAACTAACGGTACAAACGTTTGGTTCAAGTCGGTTAAAAATTTAAAAGTACGTGGGTTTCGGTGTTATTAAAAAAGTAAAGGGTTCAAGTCGGAAAATTTTGGAAAGTATAATTTATAGCTTTTACCCTTCACATAATCACATAGTATCATACTATGCTACAACACTGTTAAATTCAGTATCGTTACATTTAACAAGTGCAATGCAATAGCCAATTCACATGGATAATGTGACAAGTAGTAAGATTTATTTTAGATCTAGGTGAAATCGTAAAAGAACAAACGAAAACGTAAAACTAGACGAAATCGTAAAAAACGCGCGAAAACGTAAAAACGCGCGAAAACGCAAAAAACAAACGAAACGTAAAAAACCAGACGAAATCGTAAAAAAAGGGACAAAAACGTAAAAAACGTGCGAAAACGTAAAAAATCATATAAAGAAAATTATTGTTAAAGGACTAACGATGCTAAGCGATCGTTAGCTAAATGGACTAACGTTGCCACATAATAACTAACGGTACAAACGTTTGGTTCAAGTCGGTTAAAAATTTAAAAATACGTGAGTTTCGGTGTTAATAAAAAAGTAAAGGGTTCAAGTCGGGAAATTTTGGAAAGTATAATTTATAGCTTTTACCCTTCACATAATCACATAGTATCATACTATGCTACAACACTGTTAAATTCAGTATCGTTACATTTAACAAGTGCAATGCAATAGCCAATTCACATGGATAATGTGACAAGTAGTAAGACTTATTTTAGATCCAGGTGACCAAACCCCACGTACTTCCCCCCCCCCCCCGCCCCGCCGAAAGTAAGAATTTTAGAGCTTATTGAAAACCTCCTTCACCACTAATCACAAAGAATCTAACCTAATGCTACAGACACAGATTAAAGCTCAAGTATCGAGTTACCATTATAACAAGTGCCAAAGCAATAGCCAATTCACATGGATATATGTCCAAGCAATGATAAACACTAATAATTTATAGATCCCAGGGGCGTTGACCAAACCCACCTCCCCCCCCCCCCCCTCTCCCCCCCTCCCCCCCCCGCCCCCCCTACGTCACCGTAGTGCCCAAACAGTCTTAATGTCACTTAAAGTAAATGTCTGAAAGATCCCCACTCTTTCACGTTCACAGACCTTCAAAGGAATGATACAGACTAAAGAAGCCACTCACTGCGAAATATGCGTGCACACACTAACGCTGCTGGTCCTGTCCTGATGGTTACACTTCTACACTTCTAACAACACCAAACCCTAGTACCGCATAGTATAATGAAAGAATGTTGTGCTCTCTAGTTCTGGCAAAACACTTTTTTTACACGAGAAAAATTACCTTGGAGAGATCGAATGCAACTTTAATCCACCTTGGTTCCTAAAATGTATATCTTCAATGAAGGGTCTGACTAACACACCTATTGTCTTTTCAAAGCTCACATCTCAAATGTCTTATAGACTCAAAATCATTAGTATACGCATCCTCCCCCCCACAAACAAAATAAAGACTGCATTATGTAAGATTGCCATCTCCGCAATAAAATTGCTTTTATCTAGGAGACAATTTAACACTCAATCTCCTCTCTTACGCAGGAGCTTTCTATCTGCGTCGGCGTCTAACTGGAAAAACATTCCTAAAATGGTGGCTGGCATGTGTACGGTTCGGCGCAGGTACATATTTTCTATATCATTTAACATTCTTATCTACCACTCTTGACTTATCACTCTATCTACCTACAGAACAAACACACTAAACTACAGGCAAGTGGACCCGAACATCTTGTACCTTCAGTTGGAAAAGTAGTAGAGAGGTAGTGTCGATCCGAATAAGAGCGAGAGTTGTTAATTCCTACAAGTCGCTACAGTAATTTTTTAGGTGTCTAAATAATTTCTAATCTGAAAGTAAAATCCTGAATTATCTAAAGGTTAAGGAGGGTTATTTTCTTCATTCTAGAGGATGACTGGCATAGGTTTTGAGGATCGGTAACTGTTAAATCTACTTAAAAGAGTCATCCTATAAAATACCACGCAATATTAGACAATCGGAAGATAGAATAAAGCGTTCAAGTCTGATTATATAAGAAACTATAATAACAATGAGATTAATGAATGAGTTTTATATCAAAGGGCGGCATATCATTATCCAGATTTTAGGTGTGGCGTCCTTCATTTATCATAAAAACCATATACGAAGCGTCTAATTCTTCTCAATTAAACGCACCGCATAAAGCGTATTCCCTGCGTATAAATGTATAAATCTATACCTAAGGTAGATTTAATATATGAGATACTTATGTAAAAACCCTAGAGCTCAACGATACTATTAACATACTTACTGTACTACCTTTTACATGCTTCATAAAAAAAAGATCAGTTTCTCTTAATAATAACTAGTAAGAGCGAACCACATCGCGTCGCGTTTGGCTAACCAGTAGGGATAATCAGGTCTACCATATCTAAAGAATCGAACGTCCATATCCTCTTAGATATTGTAATATCATCCTGTAAAATCAGACTCATTTCACTCGAAAACCTCTCTCTCTCAAAAAGAAGATGCAACATCCAATGAATCACAGATAAGCATAAGGTCAATCACACCAAATTAGAGCACAACAAATCTACTGATAAAGCAGAGATGAGAGTCAGAAACATGCTCTGGGCGTTTTTTAGACAACAAATCTACTGTATAAGAGTTGGTCAGGAAACATGTGTGGTTTGTGCATTTAAGAAGAGCATATGCTATGGGCTTGGCATTAAGAATCGGCAAGGGGGTCGTTGTCGCCATAGCAGCACCATCACTCAGCATCAGGATCGGTATCTGGTGTTCCCTTGCGGATCTTCCATAAACTCTTTCAAAAAGGTGTGTGTGAGAAATATACATATTTGTGACGGTTGTTGGGTGGCAATAATTAAACCAAAGCAGTGGTTGCCCAAAAAATAGCACAATTTCTAAGTTACAATAGCCATGAGTTCACGGTTAAATTGTCTATTGTTTTGGCATATTATAGTTACAACATTCGTGCTTTTTTCGATATTCTATCCTAATTGAACCTGACGTCTATTACAGGAATTTTAAACACGATATGTGTGTTTGATAATCAAGTAAGATTGCAGGATATAATCAAGTAAGATAAATAATACTAGTTGAAAGAACATATAAGCTCTTAAGCACATGGTGCAAATGTTTGATAATCAAGTAAGATTGCAGGATATAATCAAGTAAGATAAATTACAGGAATTTTAAACACGATATGTGTGTATGAAAGGCGTGGTTATCAAATTCGCCACATAAAAACATCATGTATGCATGTAAACATCGAATCTAATAAGCAACCCTACTTGTTCTAGATGCATTATAAGGTCGTAACAGAAGCATAAAAGGAAGTACAGTGACCCAGATAGGAGACCTCGGCTACACATCTCAGTTTTTTTGAAAGAAAGTGTTGAATTACTTACAATCAAATTCGTATGTTTTGTAGCTCTAAATCATCACAAATCTCTGACAATTGAATTGACTAAGTTTAGTCCCATTGAATTTCTCGGTGGAAGGTCCAATCAGATGGGTTTAGTGTCGTTTTTCCATCTGAATAGACCAAATCATAAGGCGAGTCTTCAGAAAACTCAGTGGGCATAGATTTCCAGTGTAGACTCGGTTTCCATTCAGCTTCTTTAAGCACTTTTAGTATCTCCTCAACGACTATCTTACTACCCTCTCCTGATAAATGCACCCCATCCCTGAAAAACATTTGATTTTGAGAAAACTATAATCCTACATCATTAAAACTATAGAGTGCAAAATGATTTTGAGTAAGAAAGCTTACGTAAAGAAAGTCAACCAATTATCATGTTTCTGAAACGCAGTCCAGAGATCTATAACTTTGATTCCCATCTCATTGCACAACTCTACACAAGCTTCTGAATATATCCGGCATAACTCATTTGTTCGAACAAGTTCACTAAAAATTGTGCTGTTTTGTCATGGCAGAACACTAGACTTTAACATGTTGTTTATATACAAATTTACAAGAATTGATTGAAAAAAAAAACATTAATGAAAGTACCTTGTGTTTTCACGAAGCCTGGCCTCATCCACAGGTGGGCAACCGAGGAAAATAAGACGAGTTGTGTCTGAAAGGCCCTGAATTTTTATATTGGTGTCAGCTTAAGTAAGTATATTTCGAAAGTGATTATGTGACGTTGATAAATCATAATCAGATAATCAACTGTGTAAAAATGGTTTGTAAAAGATGGTGCTTGGATAGCTCGATATCTTTCTGCTGACTAGTTGCACGAATTAGATATGTTGATTTTTGAGTGACTTTACAGAAGCAAAATATAAATTGACCTAGAAGAACATTTCTACGAGAAAAGAGATGTATTATGAAATGGGAGCATAGGTCTTACCAGTTCACAATAGGTTGAAGGATTAAATAAGTGATTATTGTGACTTCAAGTGGCAGTAACCATATAACCAGTTCTAAAATATAAATCATCCAAACACCCCCGCAATAATTATTATAGCAAAAGCAATAATGTATTAGCCTTAAATGTTCACACCAACGAGAAAAATGGAAATGCTTTCTGTGTTTCAGCAATTTAGCTTCAAATAATAGTTCAAATAAATGGATTTAGAACTTTCCGAAAAGTCTAATTTATTCATGGTGGTCTACCGCACAAATGAATTCACGTATTCTTTACAGAAAACATTTTAGGAAGTAGCTGATACCTGGAGATAACTAGCAACTTTCCGCATGTTCTCAATATATTCGGGAAGAGGGACATGGGGACCTAAACCAGATGAGTGGGGTCCCATTGAATCATTACCGCCAAAGTAAACAATGATGAGTGAAGGTTGACTAGCAGCTTCCTGCATGACAGTAAGATGACAGCACATTTTATAGTGTATACGAATGCATACATGCAAAAAGAGACAAATTAGCACACATCCCATTTCATAAAAAAATAACAAAGTTTCAAGCTGCTAAAAACACGATATATAATCGAAAATATAACTTTAGAATTGTATTGGATTGATAAAAGATTCAACTAGATATCAAAAATTTACCTTTGAGAAAATTTGATCAATAACCTTAACAGCACGTCTGGAATTCCAGCCATAGTACCCTCGCAACACTATATCCGCCTGCAGTAGATAAAAGCTGCAAACTATAAGGCAAGTATGTCTACCAAATATATATTACACGATAAAGAGCAATATCCATATTCCATGAGAAAGAATCCCAACTTGTACCAAGAGGTTGTTTACAAGACTTAAACCCATCACCATCTACTTATAAAGGAATAACCTTATTGTATCAACCATAATATAAGCATGGTTGTCATATGACCATGCTCCACTGGACCAACATAATATAGAGAGCCCAAAAAAGGTGCAAGTTCTTTAATCAAATTTCTTTGGTGTAAACAAGTTACAGACAAGTCAAAAACTAGTCAAATTTCATCAAACGCCACATCATTACGATGAAATAGTTCTTATGCATCCTAGAAGAACTGAACCACAAAGTTGGACTTGGATTAAACAATATATGAATTATACAAGTGCTGTAAAAAATAAGAAATGTGCTAATTGCAAATAACTAGATAGGATTGATGCACAGCAAGACAGCCATCTGAAGTTGTACCCTACTCAAAGTTGGTACATTATGCACAGGGTAGTAATATCAGATAAGACACCAGAAGCAACTTTCAGTTCAGCTTTCAAAGCGACCACTTTTTTCTGCCTATGAGTCGCTTGGTTGTTTGTAATAATTGATCTTTCAGCTGTTTATAAAAGTCAACTATGCACTTCAGCTATCTAGAAATATCAAATGGTCTTGAAACACAAATGTACAATTTGACAGGAGTTTTATATGAAAACTCTAATGGAAGTTTACATGTCTCTATCTCTCGCTCCATTTATATTCAGATTTCAGATTAAATAGAATATTATTTGTATATCAATGAAGATCAAGGCTACTCATACTAGTTATAAGCCTGTGTTTACATGATTTTCAGATGGCAGACACATCACATATGCTATGGTTAAATTGCAAAAAGAATGTTATGTTTCTTTTTACACTCTAGAGCTTTAGAATTGGAATATGTAACTACTGAACTTAGAAGATTTTACACTCCTACATTTAATTTCAGAAAAAATAATGGTCAAGTTGAGTACTAAGATATCATCAGAACGTGTTCTTTGGCACTGGATTTCTTTCAAAAAACAGATTCTGCAATATATTTAAAAGCAATATAAATCATCCTTATACGGGGGTGTGAGTGATGAGTGAGTGACGGGGAAGGGGGCGATGTGGCGTTGAGGTGGCAGTGAGTGAAGGACTACACCCAGCCTAATGATTTCATTATGTTAGCATCAACTGGTTGTGTTATCAGCCAACTTTTATATACTCCCAAAATTTCAACACATAGCTCCAAATAATAACTTAACAGAAGCTTCCCACAACTATTTAAACTAATCTTCATGAAGCACATGTTATTACACACTGAATCCGGAAGTAAATAATCAGTACCAAACCACAAAACATTCACCAAAGCCTCCTATATATAATTTAAGACGTACCATGACTGGTCAATGTTCGTACAAGTACGAGTACTATTTACCACCAATTTTTTCACTTTTAACCAATCAACAGAAAGACCAACTTTACATCAGTAAAATCACTCGCAGATGGCATGTTTAAAGTTTTTATATTTGTGCTTCGATTGGCATTTTTTCTAGGCTTGTAAAGTTATGGAAACGGTGAGAAGCTCAATTATAACGGCTTATGATCAAACTCATAAGCTGTTAAGAATAAGTTTATCGCCATTTCCAAATTTCAATGTGGCCTATGAAATAAGCTAAACCCAAACCCGAGGATTTTGTTAGGCAACAAGCGTTTAGCTTTTGGATTTGGTTTAAACTTTAAAGGCTCTTATTTGAAACGCTAATAAAAGAAGCCATTTTACACTTTATAATTACATCTACAACTACTAACACGTTAAAGCTATATATCTAGGTAAAATTAGAAACACATCATTTGTTTCTTTCCTTATCTTTTTTATACATTTTGAACAATAGATGATAAAATCCAGTAATTCCTAAAAACACAAATTGATGTTATTAATATTAAATGAGAAAAAGTAAAAGGAAGGAATTAGTCCTACCTTACGAGCGTAAATATCAGCAAGAGTAGCGCCCCAACCGTCATTACTAAAACTAAGCTGAACAATTGATGATCCAAACAACACTATTTGTGGTCGCTCTGGTCCTATCATTTTGTACAAGAAATTGAATACACAGACAGGTAACTGAATGACACCAATTTATATAAAATGTGTTTTACAGTAAGTAATTATTAGGTGATAGGTGCTGTTGCGTACGGGTATGATGGAGGGAGTGAATGCGGAGGGAAGGGAGGAAAGAAGGAAAATGTTTTTTTTTTTTTAATTGAATTACTAAAGGCGTGGGATATTGGTGAGCGATTATAATAGCCCTTAGCATTTTTTTATAAATTTTTTATGACTTTTTTTATCTTGAAACTGAGAAATAAAAATAAACCGAACTGATAAGTTAAAAACAGTAAAAAAACAAAAATACAGAGCATAAAGCCATAGAGATTATTTTTGTTTTTTTTAATAAATCGTGGAAAATTGCAAAAAAAAATATAAAACACACAATATAAAATCTGACAAGTTAAAAGTAATAAAAAGACGTGGAACAAAAAACCATAAAAAAATATCTTAATTTGTTAATACAATGTAAAAAAGAGTGGTATTAAGCAAGGTTTTCAAGATCGGGATCCTACCCATGATCGTTTTCTCCTTTGCAAGATCGAGATCGTAAAGTCGGATCAGGATCGTAAAATCCTACTATAATGTCATTTTCTTAACATTATTTGTAATATTATACAAATCTACAAATTATTATATATTATAAACACAAAATTATATGAATGTTTAATAGGAATGTTGTCGTAAGTTATAATTATGATATTTATAAGAAGATTAACTTGTTGTTTTTTCATATCTGTGAAACACAACCCATAAATTTGTAGTTTTTTAGTTCGCAGTATCGTAAAATCGTAAGATCCTAAGATCAGGATCGGGATCTTAACAATCATGGTATTAAGTGTAAATGATACTAATAGTAGTATCAAGGAGTGTCGGGGGTTAATCGATGAATTGTCTTTCTTTGAACATTCAAGGCCTAGCCCAAAAGGCCAAAAGAGATTGGGTTAAGGAGTTGTGTTTAAAAAGTATTTATGTGGAGGCTTTCCTTGGACCGACTCCCTCAAAGATTGAATATCTCTTCGCGTTGTATGGATATTTCGGCCATCTCTTGTCCTTCTTGCAATGCCAATGTTGAATCTGCTAATCATGTTTTCTCGAATGCACAATGCTACCGATAGTGGAAAGCTCGTTTTTTAGATGAGGTGATATTCCCTTTTTAAGCTTCTCTTGGGATTGCTTCAATAATTGGATCAGCTCTTGGCATGCTTCTAAAGAGAAAAAACACAGGTGTTCTAGTTGTTTTATTACTACTTCGGTTTCTTTGGTGGCTTTGGAGATAACCGAACTAGCGTCACGTTTTAACTCTCAACCGATGAGGAAAAGTTTGATCTATTCGATAATGTTCGTGTTCTCTTGCATTTTCGTGCTTCACAATAGGGACCAATATGGAAGTTAACTTGGAATGACTGGTCTTTATGTATCCCCTTTCGATCACCCTAATGGCAATGTTAGACTCTTTTTTTTTTTATTCCCTGAAGCTGGCGTTCAAGTTCGCTTGGTTTGGCGTCCTGTACGCCAAGGTTTTTTTCGTTTGGCATCTTCGTCGGTTTTGGGGATTGGTTCTTCTTCTTTTCCATCCTTCTCTCGGGACGTGTTTGGGATTTCATCAAAATCCATCCGAAGTGAAAACCGGGTGGCTCGGCCGTCCGGGATGGGGGGTTTTTTTTTTTTTCCTTTTGCGCGAAGTGAAAACCGATTCCGTCGTGGCCTTCGTGTCAAAAGTTTTTTCATCACTTTTGATTCCCTCGCAGTTAAAGTCTCGGGATTTTACCATTTTTTGATGTTATGTAATTCTTTTTGTTGACTCTTTTGTACTTTAAGTTTCTAGCGTCTTGCTAGACTCTTTTTTATATATATTCCATCTTTGCCGTTCAAAAAAACGATTGTAAAATCACTCCCTTTTGACTATTGGTGTAAAGGAGTAGGGTGAGCATCGGTCCAAAACCGGACCGAGACCGAAATGGTCCAAAACGTTGGACCGAGGACCGGACCAAAAGGCATAATCATATGGTTTTTTGGTAAGACTGGACCGGACCGGACCGGACCGGACCGAAGACCGAATTGGTCCAAAACACCGGACCGAAATACGTTCGGTCCGGTCCGATCTATCCGGTTGTCCGGTCCGGCCCGGTCCAGTCCGATCGAACGATCCATATGCTCAGCCCTATAAAGGAGTACAACTACTCTAATCAACTTCGTAAAAAATCAGAATGAGTCGAGTCTTAACGAGCTCAAGTCCGATCTTTAATTATCAAATTGAGTTGGGTTGCGAGTCTAAACCAACTTTTACACATATAACATCAATATAATTATATACTCCCTCCGTCCCACATTAAGTGTCTAGTTTGACTTTTTGAAGTCTTTTTTCATCAACTTTGACCGCAAATATTTTTGTTTGTATTATATAATACTTAATAAAAATTATACCAATGAAAAACATATTCAAAACTCTATCCATTCATATATTTTGCATCAAATATCATATAACATAAGAATAAATAAATAAGGTCAAAGTTGAAGAAAAAAGACTTAAAAAAGTCAAACTTGACACTTTACGTGGAACGGAGGTAGAATCATTTAGGGGCCGTTTATTTGCCACCTTTTGGACACAGTTTTAGAATAAATTGTAAAGTTTGTTGTTTGGTATGTGGGTTTAGCTAGCAAATAGTGTAAAGGGCCCACCAAAAATAAAAGTAAGCACTTAAGGTGAGTTTTGTTAAACCATTCTCTCACACACACCAATTATTATATCTCTCTCTTTCTCTCTCACACGCATATACATCTTTTTATTTCTAAATAATATTTAAATATTAAATTTTATTATTAAATCAATTAAACAAATATAATTTCTCTCTTTTAATCCTATATCAAATCTAAATCCAATACCAAATTTAAAGCCGAGTCCAACCCCATTTATAAACAAAACGCACCCTTAGAACATGTTTAGTATGTGGGTTTAAAAGGGTTTAGGATGAAAGATATGCTAAATCAAATGTTTGGTACCATCAAGAATACGTGCCATTTCATCCCTAATTTTAAATTCCAACCATTTCAGTGGGTTTTGTGTATATCAATGAATAAAACATACTTTTTTAGTCCTTAAAAATATTTCAACCACACAATGAATCTGGTCAATAATTTCATTAGTATATTTTATTAATAAAACGTGTATTTCATATTAGTTAATTCATATAATATATATATATTTTTAAATAATAATTAATTTTCTCTCTCCTTATTTACTTTCAAACATTTCCTAAATCTAAATCCAAATCTAAACCCGCTTACAAACCAAACGCACCCTTAGTTCTTTTAAATGAATAAGGCCGTTAAACCCCATAATATTATTCTCTTTAAATACATTAATTAAGGAACAACTCGTAAGCCGAGCTCGAGCTTACGTAATGTTAAAGAAGTCGAGCTCAGGCTACGGCTCCAATCGAGTCAAGCCGAGCTTGAGCTTGACAAGGCTTGATCTCGGCTCAAAAATTATTAGGTAGACTTGAGCTTAGTTTGATAGCTCGACAAGCATTGATTATATAAACTTGAGCTCGTGTCAAATAAGGCTCGAGATCGGCTCGAAAAACTCAAAATTATATATAAACATTCTATTTGATAGGCAAACTTATCAACAAATTCAAAAAAATACGCGATGAGTAAAAGAGCAAATGACTTATACAAAACATTCGAGAAACTTGTGCTTTAAATGGTCTTTCTTTTTTTTCCTCAAAATGTGAAATATATTACTTAAACATAATTACAAGCTAGATAGAAACAACTAAATGCATAGGACACACCCCAAGCATATTACAAACAGAACTAGCTAACAAAAACCACCATTCTAACAAATCATACTATCATTCTATTCTTCTTTCTTAGAAACTGCACACTCCATCTATCTTCAACCTCTTTAATAGTCTTTGAATCTTTCACTACCAAATCTGCAAGCCTTAACCAAACAGTCTCCTTAATGATTTGCACCAGAGTCTTTTCTTCTCTTTTTTCTTCTTGAAAGATCCTTTTATTCCTCTCTTGCCAAATGAAATACACAACAGCCCCAAACACTAGTTTCCTAACAATGATCCATATGTTTTTATTGTTTGGCAATCTGCATAATTCATCCACAATGTTCCTCCACGTAAAAGCCAAATTTACATTCAAAGTTCTCTGCATTTCTTTCCAAACTTCTTTTGAAAAATTACATGAGAAAAATAGATGTTCAATAGAATCTGCACAACTTTTGCAGAAAACACACTGCAATATATCATTAGGCTTCCATTTTGCAATCCTGTCTTGAGTATTTAACCTATTTTGAATAGCCAACCAGACAATGAAATTATGCATTGGAACATATTCATTAAACCATGCTATCTTGTGCCAATCCACTTTTGGACCACTGCAACATAAATCTTTCCATACATACCTTGTTCTAAACACCCCTTTTTTCCAAAATTGTCTACCCATACAATTTCATCTTTCTTACCTTCCTGTAGCCTAGGAATTTTATACATCTTAAGGATAGGATATTCATCTTGCCAACCATTAGGCCATTTTCCTTCTCCACTCATTGTTAACTGAGCAACAGTATAATCAATATTCATACCTGCCTCATAGATTTCTCTAAAAGTAACAATTTCATTCAAAGGACCAGCAGTATTCCAATTATCATACCAAGCATTTACTGAGTTGCCATATCTAATTTTCCATAAAACGTGTTTCCTAATCTTATCCCTTAGCTTCAAAATTTCTTTCCATCCCACACTACTGTTAACTTTGGCATTTGCTTCCCAAATATTCTTTCCTTTTAGATTTTTTGAAATGACCCATTTTACCCACAGAGTGTTCTTCTTTGAGATAACATTCCATAATTGTTTAACTAAAAGTACTTCATTCCATAGCTTTAAGTCTTTGATTCCCAATCCCCCTAGCTCCTTAGGCTTGCATATGCTATCCCAAGAAACCTTTGCCTTTCCTTTAGTCAATTCTCCTTGACACCAAAGGAAGCCTTTTAGGAGTTTATTAATGTCATAAATCACATTCTTTGGAAGCAAAAACACAGAAGCCCAAATAAACTTGCATAGAGCTCAAGACTGATGCAATCAACTGAAGTCTTCTTGATAAGATAGTGCTTTATTTCTCCAATCCATTACTCTGCTTTTGACCTTATCAATCAGTGGCTTACAATCAGTAGCACTTATTTTCTTAGTGATTAGAGGAACTCCTAAGTACCTCACAGGTAACTTCCCAATAGAAAAAGGGATTACATTCAGGATACTAGTTTGTTCACCAACATTCAAACCACCAAAAAAACAGTACTCTTACTCATGTTAGCTTTTAACCCTGAATAGTTACTGAACTCTTCCAATGCCTCTTTAATTGTGCTCACAGACTTAATTCCGCCCCCCCCATGACAGAAAACTAACAAGTCATCAGCAAAACAAAGATGAGTAATCTTTAGATTCTTACATCCATGATGGTATTTAAACTCATTATTCCTATCAATGTTCCTTTCCAAAATAAGACTAAATACCTCCATTATAAGAGTAAATAGGTAAGGAGACATTGGATCTCCTTGCCTTAACCCCCTACCATCACTGAAATATCCCTCCCTTTCTCCATTGATATTGATAGAAAACTTTGTTGTACTAACACATACCATTATCCAGTTAACCATTCTCTCAGGAAATCCAAACTGTTCCAAAACAATCTTAAGGAAACTCCAATCAATAGTATCATAAGCCTTCTGCAAGTCAATCTTAAAAGCAACTCTCTTAATTTTCTGTTTCCTATTATATCCTTTAAAGAGTTCTTGAGCTAGCAGTATATTGTCAGTGATTTGTCTCCCTGCTATGAAGGCACTCTGACTTTTATTAACTAACTTTCCAAGTACTCCCTTAATCCTATTAGTGACTATCTTACTAATACACTTGTATATCACATTGCAACATGCAATTGGCCTAAAGTCAAAGACTTTATTAGGATTTTGCATTTTTGGGACCAGGGATATCAAAGTAGCATTCACCTCACCAAGTAATTTCCCCTTGATAAAGAATTCTTGGACAGCCTTACATACATCCTTGCCAATGACACTCCAAGCAGACTTATAAAACCTTGTTGTATAACCATCTGGTCCAGGAGCCTTTGCATCATTTATATCAAACATATCATTTTTAACTTCCACCTCATTCACATCTCTACTCAAACAAAAAGCCTCATCACTGCTCAACTTATTAGGGAACATCATCAAATCAGTTGGAAATTCAGTAACCAAATCTTTTTTCCCAAGAAACTCTTGAAAATGCATAACAAACTGCTCTGCTACTTTTTCATTCTCAAATCTATCACCTTTCACATTACAAACTGACATAATCCTACCCTTATACTTTCTTCCTTTAATTATCTTATGGAAGAAACTAGTATTCCTATCTCCATCTCTCAACCATTCAATTTTAGCTTTCTGCATAAATAAACTATTTTCATCTTTCAATGCCTCATAGTATTCATTTAGAATTTTACCACTTTAATCTTTAATCTCTTCATCATGAGGATTACTATTAACTCTAGTTTGGCTTTCCTTCAATCTGTTCCTAAGATTAATCACTTTATCAAAAATATTTCCATTTTCCCAACTTAAGTTGTTAAGACTATACTTCATTAACTTCAACTTCTTAACCACTTTATACATCATATGCCCATCAATATCAGTATCCCAAACTCTCTTTACAGAAGAACTATTTCTTTTCAGTTACAAAATTAGAGAACCTGAAAGATTTCTTCCTTTTTACCATTCCTTTTGGTATCTTCAATACAACAGGAGAATGGTCTGAAATCAAATAAGGCAGAAAAATTCCATGAGAACTAGGAAACTTCTCCATAAAATCTTCATTTATCATTATTCTATCCAGTTTCTTTAAGGTTTTACATTTAGGATTCATCCTACTCTTAGTCCATGTATAATGGAAACCTGAACTGAGAATATCCTCCACCTCAATATCTTTAATAACCTCCAAAAACTCATTCATCTCATTAGTAATAGTAGAACTACCATTTGAGTGTTCTTCTACTTTCAGAGAGACATTAAAATCCCCTAAAATACACCATGGAACTCCATTAGAGATAATCTTTTGATTTCTCAATTCCCTCCGTAGTTTCCTTTTTTCTATATATGAATTATTTGCATAGACTATAGTACAAAAGAACTTAATTTTCTGACATAAAGTTTCTACTAGCAAGAACATACATTGTTTAGTCTTTGCAATTAGCCATACTCTAATCTTATTAGGATTCCATCCTATCATAATCCTACAACCTTGATTATTATCTTCACTATTACTAATAAAATCCCATTTTCCAAACACCTTTTCCCCAATCTTACTGTTATTATTATACTTAATATGAGTTTCAATGATACCACATATCTGTAATTTCTCATCATTTATTAGATTCCTAACTTCCTTTTGCTTATCAGAGGTTCTCACACCTTTGATATTCCAAACAGCCATAGAAAAATCCATTTAAAACATATTTTTCTCTCTTTTTGTTTTTTCCTCACTTAATTCTCTTAATTCTTTTAGCTCACCCATACACTCTATCTATTTTTTAATCACATGCTCTCTTTCTATTTTTAGCTCACCAATTCTCTCATTTCTTTTGCTCACCCATTCACTCTGTCTGTTTTTTACCCACCTATCTCTCTTTCTGTGTTTCTTCTCACCAACTCTCTCATTTCTTTTACTCACATAGTCACTCTGTCTATTTTTATTATTCATAACTCTCTTTCTGTTTTTCAACTCCCAACATCTCTCAATTCTTTTATTATTCATAACTCTCTTTCTGTTTTTAAATGGTCTTTCTACAACAAATTTTTAATCATTATATCAATATTCACGTTGCCTTGATGATATTAATACAAAAATGTATAGTAAAAATATATATGTACATGAAGGCTCGAAAAGCTCGATAAAAGCTCGAGCTATTAAAAGCTTGAGCTCGACTTGTTATGTGTTTCGAGCTAGTTTATTGAGCCCAGGCTCGAAAGAGAATACTAGATAAAAGCTCGACTCGATCGAGGCAAACTCGAACATGAATTGCTTGAGAAAAGATTGATTTGTTTTTACTTTCGAAAATTATAGTTTTTACAACTCGAAAGTTCATGTGTAGTTTCTAAAATGAATGCCGGTGTATGTTTATCGTTTATTGTAGAGACTAGTTTTAATGCCCGTGCATGCACGAGGTTTAAACATTATGTTTTTTTTAATATATATATATATATAATTTGTATTTTTTCTGTTTTATAAGTTATGTATAGAGTATTATAGAAATTATATGAAGAGAATAAATTTATTAATTCTTTTATAAATTATGTAGTAAGATAATTAGTAATTTTTTTTTTTTTGATTTACCTGTTTTTTGATTCGATATTGTAAGCCAAATAATCCTAGCGAAACTACCCTTTTAGGTAGCCCGGAGTCGGCTGAAGTGAACCTCCGAAGCTACAAGGGGATTAACTTTCCCATCGTTATATTCGAACCATTGTCTTCCACTTTAGAAAATATGTCAATGAAATAAATACTTTTTCAGAAATTCATTCGGTCTCGGTTCGGTCCAGTCTGGTCCGGTTCGGTCCGACCAAAAACCCGATGATTATGCCGTGTAGGACCGGACCAGACCGAAGATCGACCCAGACCGGACCGTACCATTTCGGTCTGGCATTTTGGATCAACTCGTTCCTCGGTCCGGTCCGGTCCTTGGACTGTGCTCACCCCTACTAGTAATACACTATGTCATAAAACTAAAGTGTGTTTTCGAGTATCATTTAAAGAACGAAATGTAAAAAAACAAAAAAGTAGTGTTATCGAGTAGCATCTTTTATATATAAAAAATTATAACATTTCAGAGTTTTTTATAAAATTTGATCTTATAGGAAAAAAATTGAACCAATAAGAATGCTTGATTTTGACACGTATGTAAAATCGTGCGATCTGGTTAAAAAAGTCAAAATTAAATCCAATTTGGTCAAAATTAAAAATTTTGGTGGAGAAAAAAACACATAAAAATTATATGTGTCAAATTTGTGAAAACAAAAGCTTAAAAAAATGATGTAATTAATAAAACTTTAGTGGTTGAATTTTAAATAAATAATAAGAAGTTAAGTATAAATTTATAAGTTTTCATGTTTTTTATAAGTTTATCACATGCGTATACGGGTTTTAATATTAAATACGGCTAAATTATTATTGACACACAACAATGTAATTGGTAAACATGGGGATTAACATTCTTTGTTTAATATGGTATGAAACATTTATTATAACTGTTACAATTGTTTGAGTTAAGAGAAACTCGCATTCACAATTACTAAAATAATGTTAAATAAGACCTTCAATATGCAAATACGAAAAAATTAAAGCACTTGCAAAATTAAACACTTAATAAAAATCTAAAGCCTAAATCTCATGTGTCTTGGAAGATGAGGAGGATGATGATCAATCTGAACAGGGTAACAATGATGGTGAACCTACTGTTCATGATATGAATAACGGTGGGGAAGACAGTGATGTGGCCGAGGTACATGAAACGGTATTCGATGAATCCGATGGACAGAAGGAGAGACAATCGGAGGATCCTTTTGAGATTTACCCATTATTAAACAAGGATAAAACAGATGTGCCACGAAAGGTAAACGATGATGAGCAAAGTTTTAAATACCCTCCCGGCTTCACTCCTGATGCAGAATCGAATGAGGCTGATACAAACGGGGACCAGGTTCAGAGTGTCAATGATGAATTTATGCGTGATGATAACTTGAATGTGAATCAGGATGTGCGGGATGACGGTATGACTTACATTGGATCTAAAAACAACACTTCAGAATCTCTTTGTTCAGGACGCTTTAAGAAATCTGAGGTACCGCGTACTGGGGGATCTATTTTAAGTTTAATGGAGGAAATTGTGAAGGTGGGTCAAACTATGGGGTATAATATGGAAGGGTGTGTGAATAATATTACCGAGATTATTGAATCCCAAGGAGCGTTCGAGGTCCATCGATGAATTTTTTGTCGTTGAATGTTCAAGGCCTCGCCTAAAAGGCCAAAAAAGATTGGGTAAAGGAGTTGTGTATTAAGAATAAAGTGAATTTTTTGGGGTTGCAAGAAACAAAGATGGAGACTATTGATTTGCTTAGTGTGAGACTATGTTGGGGTAATTTAAATTTTGATTATGTTCATAACGACTCTATTGGTAACTCGGGAGGGATCTTATGTATTTGGGATCCAAACTCTTTTCGTAGAAATAGTATTACTGTATCGGATTATATCATCATTATTCGAGGTGTGTGGTTGAAATCAGGGACTGGCCTCTTAATTGTGGTGGTCTATGCGCCACATGATGTTAGGGATAAACGTATGTTATGGGACTATTTGACTCATGTGACTAATCAATGGGATGGCGAGGTTGTTATGATGGGTGATTTTAATAAGGTTAGATATAAATCGGATAGATTTGGATCGATTTTTAATGCTCATGGTGCGGACGTGTTCAATTCTTTCATTACTAACGTGGGGTTAGAAAAGGTCCCTCTAGGTGGAAGTGCTTATATTTGGTGTCACAAATCCGCTACTAAGATGAGCAAATTGGATAGGTTCCTTGTATCCAAAAATCTGTTGAACACGTGCCCTAATATCAATGTTATTACTTTGGATCGATATCTCTCGGATCATCGTCCTATTTTACTACGTGAAGCTTTATACGATTATGGTCCGATACCGTTTCGGTTTTTTCATTATTGGTTGGAAGCGGATGGGTTTGACAACTTTGTTATTGATTCTTGGAATGGTGCTCCCGGTGATGGCAGTAATGCTATTCGTAATTTTTTGTGTAAGTTGAAGTTCCTAAAATTAAGAATTCGGGGATGGTATGCCGACCACAGGAATAATACAAAAGGCGTTTTTGTTAAATTCAAGAAGGAACTACGGGTTCTGGACGAGGCGATTGACAAAGGTAATGGATCGGACGAGATTGTTACCAAACGATTGGAGGTTCTTAATAAGTTACAACATGCGAGTAAAGTTCAAGCATCGGAAGTCGCCCAAAAGGCCAAGATCAAATGGTCTGTTGAGGGGGATGAGAATATGAAGTTTTTCCATGGTATGTTAAACAAGAAGCGTAGCCAACTGAATATTCAGGGTGTCATGATAAATGGGACGTGGACTGATAAACCGGACACTTTGAAACAATAATTTTTTCATCATTTTTGGAGTAGATTCGATAAACCATCTGATCATCGTGCGCGTATTGACATGTGCTTTCCGAATTCCTTATCGACTGATCAACAAGAAGATTTGGAGCGTATGGTGTCTAAAGAGGAGGTTAAAAGGGCGGTTTGGGACTGTGGTACGGATAAATCTCCTGGTCTGGATGGTTTCACGTTTGGTTTCTATCGTCATTTTTGGTCGACTATTGAAAATGACGTGTTTGAGGCAGTTAAGTATTTTTTTCACGTATGGTGACATTCCAAATGGATGTAATTCGACTTTTATTGCTTTGATCCCGAAAATTCCCAATGCTAACATGGTTAAGGACTTTCGACCTATTAGTTTGATTGGGAGCATGTATAAGATTATTGCTAAAATTTTGACATATCGTGTCCTTGGTGTGTTAGGAGACATTGTTAATGAGGTTCAATCGGCCTTCATTGCGGAGAGACAAATTTTAGACGGGCCGTTTATCCTTAATGAGGTCATGCAATGGTGTCGAATGAAGAAAAAACAAGCTCTTATTTTCAAAGTCGATTTTGAGAAAGCTTATGATTCGGTTCGATGGGATATTTTGGACGATGTTTTATATAACTTCGGTTTTGGTAATAAATGGCATGCGTGGATTCAAAGCTATCTTAGATCGTCTAGAGGTTCCATTCTTATTAACGGTAGTCCTACGGAGGAATTTCAGTTCTTCAAAGGTCTTAAGCAAGGTCGTCCGTTATCTCCGTTCTTATTTATTCTTATAATGGAGAGCTTGCATTTATCGTTTCAGCGTGTGGTGGATGCGGGTATGTTTACCGGAATCATACTTAGTTCCATGTTAAATCTTTCTCATTTGTTCTATGCGGATGACGTGATTTTTCTTGGTTAATGGAGTGATACTAATATTGACACCCTTGTTCATGTGTTGGAGTGTTTTCACCGTGCTTTTGGTGTTCGGATAAACATGTGTAAGAGTAAGATCATGGGAATTCATGTGGATGATGAGAAGATTAAAAATGCGGCATCTAAGCTTGGGTGTCTAATTCTCAATACTCCTTTCTCATATTTAGGCACGAAAGTTGGAGAGAATATGTCGAGGGTGCATGCATGGAAAGAGGTAGTGGATAAGGTGATGTCCCGTCTTTCGAGATGGAAGATGAAAACTTTATCAATCGGAGGTAGATTCACTCTTCTTAAATCGGTATTAGGGTCGATGTTGATTTTCCATATGTCTATATTTAAAGTCCCTTCGAGTGTTCTTCAAACACTTGAATCTATTCGGAGTCATTTCTTTAATGGGCATGATCCAAGAAGTAAAAAAGCATCGTGGGTGAAGTGGAGTAAGGTGTTAACAGCGAAAGAAAAAGGGGGTTTGGGGGTTTCCAGCTTGTATGCGCTTAACAGAGGATTAATGCTTAAATGGGTATGGCGTTTTTATGCTCATAAAACATCTCTATGGACAAGAGTCATTAAGGCTATTCACGGTTCTGATGGGAGGCTGGGCAAGGATTTGAATGCAGGTGTTCGGACCTGTTGGACTTCTATTGTTCAGGAAGTGAAGGTGCTACAGAATCAGGGGGTCAATATCTTTGATTATATACGGCTTAAACTGGGGAATGGGGACACCACGCTGTTTTGGGAAGATAAATGGTGCGAAGGTGTTGTTCTTAAAGATCTGTTTCCGCGTATATATGCGTTAGAGATGTTCAAAAATTCCACAGTTAGCATGAAATTGAACGACTCCAGCATAGATAATTCATTTCGTCGGAAAGCGAGAAGTGGGGTTGAAGAATCGCAACTTGGTGATCTTTCTGAATTGATTAGTGCGGCTACTCTTACGCCTATTGCTGATAGACACGTTTGGTCGTTGGAAAATTCTGGGGAGTTCTCGGTGGCTTCTATCCGGAAGGTGATTGATGAGAAACGTTTCCCGGGTGTTAACTCGTTGACAAGGTGGGTTAAATCCGTGCCAATTAAGGTGAATATTATTGCTTGGAAAATCATAACTGACGCTTTGCCTACGAGATTTAATATTTCTCGTCGTGGCATCGAGATTGATTCAATTGCTTGTCCTATTTGTAACGGTGGGGTGGAGTCTACCAGTCATTTATTTTTCCAATGCAGCTTGGTTAGGCAGATTGCTCGGAAAATTTCTTCTTGGTGGAACGTGGATCATACTGATGTTACTACTAATGAGGAATGGCGCACCTGGATGGTTTCTCTTCGGATTCAGGCCAGTCTCAAAGCTGTGTTTGAAGGTGTCTTTTATGGCTTGTGGTGGTCGATATGGATTTTCCGTAACAAGCTCCTGTTCGAGAAGGAGGCTCCTACACAGGCGACGATCTTTGATAATATCGTTTCTATTTCGTTTTATTGGTGCAAGTTTAGATGTAAAGCCTCGTTCAAGTGGAACGATTGGCTTAAAAACCCGTATCTTGTAGTAGTATAATTCTAGCTCCTTGCTAGTTTTGTTTAATAAAATTGTTGTTAAAAAAAATTAGTTTAATGAAAAAAAGAAAATGACCGAAAAATATTGTAATTTTGTTGATTTTAAAATGATATGTTCCTTCATAAAACTTGACTGAAAATATTTACTTCCTGTAACTTACTTTTCTTCATTAAATAGCTCAACAACATAGTGTGAGTTTGTATTTTAAAAATATAAAGATTGTGTTTGCAGTTTGACAAAACTAGAGGGTGTTTTTGCGACCCAATCTTATTAGATTTTTGTTAGCTGATGTTGAAAGTAGTAGGGTCATAGCATTTACTTGCGCCTAACAACCTCTTTATTTTTCAAATGTTTTGGTTAGTATTCTATTCAATTTTGGGTACGAAATATAGGTTGAAAACTAAATGCACTGAATACAAATATTATAATTTTATCTATATGCAGACCTGTAAGTCGATAAAGTCTATTATTTATCGTCATCACCGAATGATACAATATATAATAATGTTTAAGCTCTAATAAATAACATTCGGACCTTAGTTCATACAAAACATACGCGGCCTTATACTAAACATACGACTAACACTTCCCCGCAGTTTGAGCGGGAGGACATCGCACACTCAAACTGGTACGAAACTCTCTAAACAAAGCTGAAGATAAACCTTTAATGAAAATATCCGCATATTGATATCGTGAAGGAACATGAAGAACGCGAACCTGAGCAGCAGCAACCAAATCCTGAACAAAGTGGATATCAATCTCTATATGTTTCGCACGTTGATGTTGGATTGGATTTGAAGATAAATATACATCACTGACATAATCACAGTAAACAAGCGTAGCGGAAGTCAAAGGTGTATGCAACTCACGTAGTAAATTCCCCAGTCAACAGGTCTCAGCAACAGCATTAGCAACACCACGATACTCTGCCTCTGCACTAGAACGAGAAAGCATCGGTTGACGCTTTTAGGACCACGAGAGTAAGTTGTTGCCAATAAATTCACAATAGCCACAAGTCGATCTCCGAGTGGTAGGGCAACCAGCCCAATCCACATCCGAATAAGCAACCAATGATGTAGTAGATGATGAAAACAACTGTAACCCATAGTCTAAAGTACCCCGAACATACCTCAAGATCCGCTTAAGAGCCGAGAAATGAGGCTCTCGAGGATCATGCATGTAAAGACAAACCTGTTGCACTGCATAAGAAATATCATAGCGTGTAAAGGTAAGATACTGAAGAGATCCCGTAAGACTCCTATATAACGTCGGATCAAAAAACGAATCACCATCATCAACCAGTTTGGACTCAGTATTAACAGATTCCGACTGGAGTTACAACCAACCACATAAGCCCGCTCAAGAATCTTATAAGCATACTTACGTTGAGATAAAAACATCCCTAAAGAGTCACGCGTAACAAAGATACCTAAGAAATAATTAAGAGAACCTAGATCCGTCATAAAAAACTCCTGATGTAAAGAAGCAATAATCCGTTGTGATAAAATCTCAGATGAAGCAGTGAGAACAATATCATCAACATATAGCGACAAATAAGCAGTGTCGGTCCCCTGTCTATAGATAAATAAGGATGAGTCACAACGACTATGACTAAACCCAAACCGAGTAATATAAGCAGCAAAATGCTGATACCAAGCCCGAGGGGCCTGGATCAGACCATAAAGAGACCGCTGCAAAAAACAAACATAATCAGGATGTACAGAATCTCGAAACCCAGAAGGCTGATGCACGTAAACTGCCTCAGCTAAATCACCATGTAAGAAGACATTCTTGGCATCAAGCTGATGAACCAGCCAATGTCGAGAAGTAGCTGAACTAAGAACCGTTTGAATAGTACCTAGTTTAACAACCGGGCTAAAAGTCTCATCAACATCAATACCCTCTATTTGTGTAATGCCATTTGCTACAAGACGAGCCTTGTAGCGACTAAGAGTGTCATATGCTAAATACTTATGACAAAATAACCACATACAACGAACAATATTGGTATCTGCATGTCGAGGCACAAGAGTCCAAGTGTTATTTTTAATAAGTGCATTATACTCATCAGACATAGCATTTTACCAATTTGGATCATTAAACGCGTCACTATATGATTTAGGCAAAGGCGAGATAGAAGACACATGAAGATTAAGACGCTGAGTGGGACAATTAGTCCCGACACGAAAGCGTGTGACCATGGGGTGAACCAAAACCGGGTTTGGGTTATCATGCTGAGTAGATTGATTTTGGGAAACCAAAAGGAAAATGGGATGTGTAGTTGTGGGACCGGTAATATTTGAACAAGTGGTGTAGGGGGATCAGTTATCAGGCCAGGTGTAGTTTAAGGTTGGTAGGCTGATGCAGTTGTGGCGGTGTCCGTTTGGGCTGGTGAATTTAGGCCAAGAGCAGGGAAAGGCTTGACAATGGTGGGCTCATCAGGGAAAGGCTCAATAGTAGGTGTGATGTTTGTATCAACAATTTTAGTGTTAGTGTGTACATGTAGTATATTGGGGTGAGTTGTAGGTGACGAGCGTATGATATTAGAGATGACATTAGACGAGTCATCTAAAAAATCATATGAGGGACCCACGGTAGGTGTCATCGAGCGAAACGAAAAAATTGTCTCATCAAATTTAACATGTCGGGAAATTATAATTTTATTTGTGTTAAGGTCAAGGAAATGATGGCCACGGTTGTAGGATTAATGAACACCTTTTTGGGAGGACGGGATTGATCAAAATAAACTAGATAAGACATGGTTGTTTTAGTGAGAGAAAGTAGAGAGAGGGTGGAGATAAAACTTGTGAAATATTAGATTGAAAGAAATGAACATGCACACCCCTCATGGAGAGCCATGAGGGGTATTTATATGACAAACAAATGCTAACTATCCCTAGTTAATAAGTATAACCCTTGCGTAACACGCAGTGTCAAAAGCTAGTCCAATTCACGTGTAAGACGCCAGCTTTACAAAATAGTAATGCTAATAATCTCCCTCCAAGATGGTGTCACACGTGAATTGGTTACAATGTTTCCTACAAGCAAAAATAAAGTAAAATGATAAGAATGAAGTCCAGTATTAATGCACAAGTAATCTTCAACTCCCTCCTAAATAGACACCCCTGAGACTGATAAGAATTAATGCACAAGTCTTCTCAAATACCTTCTTTCTCATTTAGGATACTTTGTGAGAAAGGATGACATCATCAACATAGTCTTACTTAGGAAGCATCCCAGTCTTGGAAGCATCCCAGTCTTGTTGAAATCAGCCTAAAAACCCAAAGTACACATTTGATCCCTTTTAATAAAGTCAAAACCATAGCACCAAAATCAATTAAGACCCGGAAATGCACTTTTCTCCTTTCAGGAAAGTGATGGTATGAATCTCTATACCAAACTAAGTCCCGAGTGTAAGCAATTTATCCCTCTATGTAGTCGAAACGGTAACATCAAAGTCAACTAAGTCCCGGATGTGCACATTCCTCCCTCCAGGATGATGACTAACTGAGGAATCATCCTACACATGTGTACATCTTATATCAACTGGAACTGCTAACTTAACTTTATATACCTGATTGCATAAGCAATACGCTGTGAGAAGATGTCGGAAAGTACTCTCTTTACAAATCTCTCTTGATCAATCCAATCTAAATCCCCTTATATATTATGTTGGCTAATACTAATGACCACTGATGGAGACAACCCGATAAGACGAACTTGAAAGTGAAGTACAATCCCCCAAATCTGTGACTTAATCTTGCACTTTTGTTGATTGAAGAGCGGTGCAGAGGCAAATCTCTAAGTACCATATACCGAACATGGAAGTATATAAAAAATACAACACCTCTTGAAACCATCCACAACTGCATCTGCGTGTGACACTGAGCACTACAACGTAACTCCTTTAAGTAATAGATATAACCCGTGAGTACTACAATGTAACTCCTTACATCAGGTATAACTAGATAAATCAAGTCTTCAATCTTTAACCGTAACGTTCAAGCAAGTTATCTTTGAAAGTCATGGATCCAACCAACCCCGACTTAAAGATACATTAAGTACACGCCTTCGTGAAATCCTACTTCAATCCCAAATAAGTAACATCGAACATGAACCCCCGTAGTCATTAAAATTCAATACTAGCCTTTAAGAGTGAATGTGGATTTTGATAAGGATCGTTTTAGTGTAATGTATTGTGTTTTTGTTCGTGAATTTTTTATGTGTTTTGAATGTTAACGGATACACGGCTCAATAAATATACAATAATAATGACCCGTCCAAGTAATAAAACCTAGTCTCTTACACATTACCTGTCATAAAATTGTTTTACTATTCGGCCCAATCCGATAACACTAACATACTTAACAGCCCACTTAACACCAACAACCCATAATCCCAACCATGAATCAATCAGCCCAATCAATTAACAAAGAGTACACCCGACCTAACTTTTCACACTTATACCGGCCCACTCCAAAATGTTAACCCGACCTACCACAAAACTATTCCTGATCTATTAATAATTTGGAATATAAGTTGCTAGAAATCCTTAATTATTCTCACATTCTAAACCCTAATCATAACTAACCCGCCCCCCATCTTTCTTCCTACTCCATACGCAGAAAAGAAAAAAACTTTTCATCCATCTGTCTTCTCAATCATCAGTCACCACAACTCAGTCTTAAAACCTCCTTTTTTTCCTTATCAATCGTGGCTAGCAAAGACATATTGCACTAGCCCACAACCAACGAAAGAATCAAGACTGTTGACTTCAAGATCCTTTTAATTTGGGTCTCGGGTAAGTGTGTATTTCGTTGTCAATCGAAGCAAAGAATGAATTTAACAGCTTTGTTAAAGTTCTTTCTTTATATTTCGAATATTAAACAGAGAGCATGAGCTTTACATGGATCTATGATGAGTTTCTATTCGATTGTTTGATCTTTATAAGGTCATGACACATATGTAAACAAATCGAAAAAGAACTTGAGATCATTTTTCTTTTTAGTTTCATTCGATTCTTGATGTTTGGAGATGGAAATGGAGTGGTGATATTATGTGACGATGGGTTTAGGATTAGTTGCTGGATTTAAGAAGATGTTGTGTGGGCTGTTGTTGGTTGTTGATGATATGGGTTAAGTCGAGTCTTTGTATCCTTTTCGTCCATTTTTCTTTGACTTTGACTCATTTACTGAGTTAACCCGGTCAACTCGGTAATTACCGAGTTGACTCGGTCTGGGTCTGGCTGCATATTTTGGGGGTTTCTATGGCCTGTATATTTCGCCGGATTCAAAATAGTTGCATATTTTACCCTTTTAAACCTGTCATATTTTGCTTAATGAAACCTGACATATTTTGCCTTAGACATATTTCGCCCGAGACATATTTCGCCTGAAATCAAAAATGGTATATTTTGCTGAAACCGAAAATAACCTGTATATTTTGTTGTCCTCAAAAGTTACATATTTCGTTGTCTTCAACATAACTGCATATTTCGCTGTATTAAAATCTTCAAATAAGCCCAGAAAACAAGACGAAAATAAGCAGTCTTGAAGACACATGGAACCACGAAAATACGCCAAGTTAAGCTAAAACCTGTTTTAAGGACCAAGTTTAAAGCTTTTTAATATTGAAAAGCACTAAACTAGAAAAAGGGACAAAATAAGCGGAGACAAAAGAAACCCATAAGCTTATTGATAAGCTGTTTTCCTATAAAATAAGCTGAGGAGATCAAACACCCTCAAAAAGCCATGAAAACCTTTGGATATTCAATAAAACAAATGGACACTAGGAAAGAATTTGATTTTTTCACAAACACACAACATAAAACACTAAACGTGGTTATTATCCCAAAATAAGCCCACAAAAATAAGCTAAAATAAGCCATCAGTCCACGAAACAACACACACAATACAAAACACCCCCAGTTAGCTCTTGATACCACTTGTAGGATTAATGAACACCTTTTCGGGGAGACGAGATTGATCAAAATAAACTAGATAAGATGATGCGTAAAGTTTTATACACGTATAATAATATAAGTATAGAAAATTACCAAACTACCCTTGAGGACAAAAGTAGTAAGGAAAATTCTCACAATTATATATAATAATACGTATTTTAAAGTGGTAAGTGATTATCGAGGTCGTTTTCCTCGAAGATTTAGAAATTGAGACCACGTTTGTTTTGGACATGATTTTGAATGTTGTCTGAAGATGTTTGTTTTCTAAAAATCTAAATGTGCTGCCAATTTAAAGGTAAATTAAACCTAACTTTAGATAACGAGAATTTAAAACTTTAAACTAAGAGAAAACACAAAAAAATGGGAACCCTAAACGGTGATTAAAAACCCTAAATTTCCAAAATTAAACCTAAAATGAATTTTTCTCTTTTAATAGACTCTAATTGACTAAAAAGTAAGTTTAAAGAAAACTAGAACAAAAACGGAGTTGAATTGAGCTTAAAAACACGAAAAACGTGAACGGAACGGGGATCCGTTACTTAAAAATTAAAATTTGCAATTTTAACCCTACGGAAGCAAAACTAATTTTCCTAGAAACTATATGATAAAAGAAAATTTTCTAAAAAAGAATTATATTTTTTTGATTATTTTTCTATTTTTTATGAATTTTTAAATTTTTAATAAAAATAAATGTTTAAAATATACTGAAATAATTATAAAATTCTGAAAAAAATTATGAAGAGTAGCTTGAACTAGAGGAATCTAGGAAAAAATAAGTCCCGGAACACAACTAATCTTTATAAGCTGCGAAATAAGCTAAAACAGCTTATTATACTAATATGCCTAAAACGTATCATAAGATAGATATGCAAGGTTTTAACAGATGAGCTATTGTAGCATGATGGTTGTGTGTGTGGGGGATAAAACACTTGGTGAAGGTGGTAGAGGTCCCGGGTTCGAGCCTTGCTCACCCGAGGCTTCCCACTTTCCCAAGTGTTTTAATTTTTTCCATTTTTTTATAACTTTTTAAAACTCTTAAAAATAAGCAACTTTTGTAAAACAACTTTTTTACAAACCTACAATAAGCCCTCAAATAAGCAGTTGAAGACAAAATAAGCAAATCCTAATAAACCTATAAAATGCAAACTGATTGAGCTATTTAAGAACAAATAAGCAAAGGGAAAAGTTAAATAAGCTAAAACAGATTAAAAGCTATATCTAATAAGCACATAAGAAATAAAATAAGCACAATTTATAAGCTAGAATGCCAGAAAAGATAAAAAACTTAAAAACACTTAAAAATTTTACACTAGAAAGCAAATAAGCTCAAATAAGCAAATGACAAAACCAAATAAGCTAAAATAGACTTATACTAACCTAATAAGCTAGACTAAACCTAAATAAGCCATAACAATAAGCAGAGAAGCTAAAATAAAGGAATAAGCACTTATAGTGTAAACTGTTAACCAAACAACCCCTTAAGGTACCTTTGAGCTTATTTTTAAATAAGCTAAAGGATACTTATGGACTTATGGCCTATTACCCTAAAAAGTACACCTAAAATTCTACTTAAAACAACTTTTTAAAACCATTTTGAAATTCAGGAGCTTAATTAAAAGGCTTGTTGAAAACAGCTTGTACACTAAGAACACTTAGCTACTTTTGGTTTCTGAAATTGAAAAGACAAAAAAGCTTATTTTAAGGCTAAAAACAGATATGCTAATGAACTTATTTTTGAAAACTTATTTGAAATAGATTAACCACTACCCTAGATAAATTCTCTTGTATAGCTAATTCAAAACCTGTAAAAACCAAAAATTACTATTGGAAAATTTGATCATTTTTAAAAAGTATTACTTGTCTTTTTAAAAATATCTGGGTGCAGTTCGCATCTAAATGAACCATCCGCTTTACTCTTACTGTGCCTAGCTTGATGAAACTTGCTTTAACATTAATCAACACTATATTAGCAGCAAATAAGCAAAGTCTAACACTCAGAAATGATGGAGCTTTAATTATGCCAACTTAGACAAGACAGATTTGAGACTCTATATGTAACTTAACATGAAAAACTTGAAATAAGTTCATAAAACTAAGCTGTCATAAATCCAGGTTCAAGAACAAAACTTAGTTTAGAGATTTAACAAACCAACAACCTAAGATCCAAAGTCCTTTAGCAGTAACAACTTGGTAGATAGTACTGCTGTGACCGCCAAAACACCCCTTTTGTTTAATATCAACCTAACTTAATTTAAGCTTTCTGATAATGAGACTTCTATGATGAATTTGGCGAAATTACCAACCCCCCCCCCCCCCCCCTGATATCAATGTAAACTTTTAATAGAACTAATGAACTTTATCCTTATTCAATAATCAAATAAGCCGAATCATTAAAACTAAGCACTTATACTAATATTTTGAATTTTTATTGATTTTATGAGACTAGAATAATGAATCTAAAATCAGACTATAAGGACTTAAGAACAAGATAATAAAGGACATTATCATTAAGCACAATAACACAATAATCTAGCACAAATTAAGCAAGAAAATAAGTAAACTAAGCAGATGCAGTTTAACTAAGGAATCATGGACTGAAATGGAAAAATTGGAAAACTAACTTACAAATGCCTTAGCTAAACAAAGGCTTAATTTGCTCAAAGAGCTGTCAACAAGCTCTATCTTATCACAAGGATAAGCTAGTAAAGTCCAATAAGCTCTTCCAGAGTAAGCTTACTATCCAAGCAACAAAAATCCATATTAAGCATAGGTATTAAGCTGATTTTGATTGTTTAAGTAGATTAATGATTAACTTGAGCTCAATCTAAGCTTAGAGACTTAGAAAGCTGAGATGAGCTTATTAGAGCTTATGTAACAGTAACAACTTATTAAACAAAGTTTGAAAACAAGTGAGCTTGCGAAAGAGTAAAGAGCAGAATAAGAAAACTTAAATTTAATAAAAATAGCTGACTACAATACTAAGAATAGAAATTACATTAAGTAAATATTAAGCTAAAACATTTTGAAAGGAAATTACCAAAGCTAAATTTAATAAGCTGAAAATTCATGTCACTAACTCCATCCTCCTGTGTGTAAAGAGCTCTCTATTTATAAGGTCATTGTGAAGCTTCTAGGAGTCTCGCCCGCTCCTCATCCATTTGATCACGACCCTTCATTAATTTCCAATCATTGGATTCCCATTCATACCCGTTGGATTAAATGATGAGCACACGGATTGCCAACGTGGCATTCTGTGTGTCAGACCTTTTATGCTTATTTTGGCTAGGATTTAGTGTAAAAACCTTGTCCTTGTGTGTTTCTTTCATATATCCGCGTGTCCCTTCTTGAGGTGTCTTGGCCAATGAGAGGCTTTTGTGACATCTAACTCTTCCACATCGTACCTTGGTACTCGAATCATAGAGCCACATCATCAATTTTAAACACCCCTTTGATTTTGATGGAAGGTTAAAACGAAGAAGGAGATGAACAGTAAAAACTAAATTTGGCGCCTTTTTACTTATACGTTTAAGGAAGTGTTTGACTGAGGGGGTTTGGGTCTTTGACTTGGGCTAGATTTATTTAAAATGATATTGTGCTGTGTAGTGTAATGGGTTAATATAAGAGAGAATTAACGACCGTTATCTTTTTATAATAAGAGATAACGTTTGTTAGGGTTTGGGGTTATTTTTGCAATTAGGTTTATTTTGAAGGACTGTTTTGGTAAGTTTTGGAGTTTTGTTTTCTTGTGGTTGACCAGTTGACCAAGTTTAACTTTGAGTTGACCATTTGCTAGAAACTTCAGCAATCAAATCCCTGGCTCTTGTGTACTTTTTTCCGTTCTCGTATCCGTGATTGTCCGGCTTTGACCGTTTTCTTATGATTTTTGCAACATCCGTACCTACACATTCACAAACAACAAAATACACAAATACAAGTGTATTTTTGCACATTTTGATCATTTAAGGGCTATTTTGGATATAATAAAGATATGTGATTTCTCACATATCATAAGACATGATTGTTTTAGTGAGAGAAAGTAGAGAGAGGGTGGAGATAAAACTTGTGAAATATTAGATTGAAAGAAATGAACATCCACACCCCTTATGGAGAGCCGTGAGGGGTATTTATATGACAAACAAATGCTAACTATCCCTAGTTAACAAGAATAACCCCTGTGTAACACACAGTGTCAAAATCTAGTCTAATTCACGTATAAGACGCCAACTTTACAAAATAGTAAGGATAACAACGATGATCGGTAGCATGTCCCAAAATTATAGAAGGAGTAGCTTGGGGTTTAAGTTTGTGGGTGTTATCTTGGCGAGGGTAACAAAGACACCCAAAAGTGCGTAAAATACTATAGTCGAGTGTGGTTTCAAAAAGTCAAGTAAAAGGGATTTCATTGTTTATGGCACGGGAGGGTAAAATATTTAATAAGTAAATTACCATAATAAGTTATTCAATCTAATAATTAGGAGGTAAATGAGCCTGAAATAGTAACGTGCGAATAAGATTTTTAATGGTGTGGATCATCCTTTCAGATTTCCCGTTTTGTTGTGAAGTGCGTAAACAAGAAAAGTGAAACTGAATCTCATTATTAGCAAATAATGTATGAAATGCGTGGTTATCAAATTCACCACCATGATCACACTGCAATGACTTTATCTCACACTTAAATTGAGTGCGAACAAAGTTACGAAATAACACAAACTTTAACAAAACATCAAATTTATTAACTAATGGATACACCTAAACATATTGCGAATAATGATCCAAAAATAAAACATACTACTTAAAGCCAGAAAGACTCAGAATTGGGGAATTCCACAAGTCTGAGTGAACAATATCAAAACAAAACTGAACCAAAGTAGTAGAACTAACAAATTGAAGCCTCATGTGTTTGCCAAGCTGACAAGCATGACAAAGAACGAGAGGTTTCTCTTTAATATACAAAATTAAATTACTAGAAAGAACACGGCATAACACAACACTTCTTGGATGTCCAAGATGTTGTTGCCACGTATACTGACTCGTGAGAAAAACCTGAGGAATGTTGGAAGGCTTCGTGACCGGGTATAGATCTTCAGTGCTATCACAGCGGAGCAGCACCCGATGAGTTAGGAAGTCCTTAACAGAAAAACCAAAAGCATCAAACTCAATGGTACAAGAATATTAGGAGTAATAAGAACGTTATTCAAATGAAGGGGTCGATGTGGAGTAGGCAAAATACTATGGCCAGAGTTGGTAACGGCCAAGACAGATGGATAAATGCCCAAATTAAAAATATCACTAAGACTAGAGACATAATTATTAAGGTGAGAACTCGCACCTGTATCTATATTCCAGTTACTTGTAGCAGGATTATGGAGTGTCATAGCACTAAAAGCATTCGTAAAAATTGTCTCTTGTCCCAGAAGTTGACCCGAATGTCCTAAAGCACCTGGCTGACTAGACTAATATCCCTGAGTGGGTTGACCCTTCTGACCTGGGTGTTCGAGCTGACCCGTTTGACTGACTTAAACACTGACTTGACCCGGGTTTGAGTTTATAGGCTGAGCTATAATTGGTGTCTGGTTATACCCATAAACAGAAGAATGGGCCAAAGGGTAATAAGCTTGTTGGGCCAGGTGTGTGTAATAACCTAGTTGGGCCGTAGGTGGACTAGAGAAACCCGGTGGACCATACATTGATGCATACGATAGACTAGTATGTAGTGCCAAATGGATAGTATTTCCAGTAGATTGTTACACATAATTAGTAGCAATAGATGGTGCACTATTATTAGACCTATTACACCCTAGTTTAGCCAAAATTCCTTGCAAGGTCATAAAATCATTGTGTGTCAAATTGGATGATGTAGGATCATTAGAACTAGGACCATGATTTGACGACAAAGTAGGATTCCCGTGAACCTCATTATGAAGAAACTTGTAATATTCACCAAAATGATAAGATCCCTTTGTTAGTTTATGGACATAAATTAGTAGATGTGTGTTAGGATCGAACTCGAGATCACGGGATTGCACACTTTACGTATGAAGAGTAAATGTTTAATAATTATTTATAAAAGGTTATATTTAATTATTAAATACACAAAACATATAACAACCGTTAGTATTTAACGGAGAATGACTAATGACTGTTAACTAATTAAAGGAAAGGACAATAGATGGAATTAAAGAGATCAAAGATGGTTTTAGAATCCATTTGGGATTAGGCTAACCGGATGAAGGATTAGGGTATCCTAATCCTTGTCTAACTTGTTCTCTAAGTTTTCCACACTATAAATAAAGGACCTAGGGTCATTGTATTCATATCTCTTGTATACATACAATACCCAAAGTCTTTTCTCTTCTCTTTTTTTTAAATCACCTTACTTCTAAGATCTTAATTCCTGATTCAAAGCAAATGGAGAGCGAGTACGTATTGTTTATCTTGAAAAAACCATTCGACTAGAAGATCCCAAGCATCTTAGTCATTTTTGGAAGCATTAAACCACTAGTCGAGAATGAAGAGGTTTAGCTAGAGTGGTGAAGATCCATGACAAAATAATCGAATCAATTTTCAACCAGTACGCATCAGGAGGTGTTACGGTGCTAGATTCAATCCGCCTACAGAGTTTTCCTAAGATATGCTCAAAAAGCCATGACCTTTACATAAGATGTTTGGAAAAAATACATCCATTGATGTAGTAGTTCCATCTCTTCGTGTATCCAATCTTGACAGGGAAAAGGTTGTGTAGGTTAGTGATCGCCTGTGTTTTATCCAAATGGAAGAAGAACTAAAGGGTAGCCAGCCCGCTTGCCAATCTCTGATTATGTCTATTATTTTAAGGTTGTTTTTATGATTAACAGGGTTCGTTTTAGATTATTGCTAGTGTACATTAGAGATGTATAAAGATTAGGGCTTGTATACAGAATTATCACACTTGACCAAAGAAACCCAAAGTAGACACTTAAACAGACAATTGTAACATATAACTACCAACATTGTCATATTGGTAAATTCACAAATACCATTGGTACGATAAATTACGAACGGATTACGTTCAAATGGTAATCATTACTACAACGATTTGAGATGATACAAGGGTTGGAAAAGGGTTGTTTGTTAGTGGTTTTAGATCGATGATCGATGTTACTTGGTAACTGATACCATGTAAGTCGATAAAGTCTGTTGTTTATTATCATCACCGAATGATATAATATATAATGTGTTAGCCCTAATAAATAACACTCGAGCCTTAGCACATACAAAACATACGCGGGCTTATACTAAACATACGACTAACAGTTACTACAGTTTTGACTCTTATCTTTATGTAATGGATTGTCTTGTATGTTTAATACATGAGTGATGACAATATGCCATTTTTAGTAGTTGTGTTGTGTAAAAATAGCAAAATCTAGGCTCAAATCAATAATTGAAGCTAGAGCTCTAAAAATTGTTTCTAAAATTTAAAGATTGCAAAACCCGTTCATGTAGTGTCCAAGTTGCAAGTGCAGTTTTTTCTTTTCTTAAAGTACGAGGACTCTCTTTGAGAAATATTTGATGTGAATATCGTCTTCGCTCTAAAATAAAGTTACTAAAATGCCCCATATTGAAAGTCTCATTTGAGGCAAGAGCATTTTAGTCATTTTGATATGGGACATTGACCATATTCACAGCAAAAATTTCTTACATGGTCGGCACCCACACTTTTAAAAAGGTAAATATTGCGTCTACGATTTAAACATACCACAAGGACAGATTTTGTAGTTTACAGTAACTTCTGGTTTTAGGGTGTCTTTTTTTCTTTTTAAAACTTTTGTAAGTTTTGTAAAATACAAATTTACTTGTTAAGGTTACTTTTAGCGGTCGTGAGGAAGGAAGCGTAAGGTTTCCGTGAGCTTTGACTCACTGGTGAGGCCCACTAACACCAACATGAGTCACGCACCACTACAAGCAAATAGGAGTCACAATGGTGAGGCAGCCACATTTAGGGCATTGTGTAAAATGTGGGCCCCTTATTTTTGTAACGGTAAGGTTTTTTAAAAAAACTTTTCCCCACTACCATTTTATTTACCTATAAATACCCCTTAAACTTTAACATTTTTAAACACAACTTCAAATAATATACTCTCTACTCATTCTTCACATAACTCAAACAAAACCTATTATGGCTACGAATTACATAATATGATTATAAAAGACCGTAAGGAGGCGATATGTCCCAAATGGTATCCAAAGGAAGAACATCAACTGGATGACCTCATACGATCTGATGAACAAAGGCATAGAATTTTAGAGACAAGTTTAAAATCTAATTGGTTTAAATGAAGTTGGTAGGGCTGAGCAAAATCAACTGAAACCCGAACTAAACTGACAAACCGAGAGGAACTGAACCAATCGAAACCGAACCAACCATATTCGGTTTGTTTTTGGTTTTATATATTTATGGTTTTTGGTTTCGGTTTGGCTCGGTATGGTCAAAACCAAGAAAGATACACCTAAACTATTTAAATCGAAATGAACTTGTGGAAACTAGAAGAGGTGGTTGAATAGTTTACAAGTTAATTGGCGTTTTAAAATTTTACTTCTAAAATTGTTAGATTCGAGTATATGTTTAATCAATCAATAATATGAACTAATCAATGAAACTATCTACTCATAATATCTATACGAAATATAAATGGGAAACACAAACAATATACAGAGATAAGAGAAAGAATGATCAAACCAAGACACCAAAATTTATAGTGGTTCAGCTACGAAGCTCTTCTTCGCCCTACTCCACTTCCTAAGTATCTGACTTGAGATTTCACTATGTCAACAAGCTCCCTTCGGAGGGAGAAAACCGTTCACACGTCGCTTACTTTATTTTTCGTTACTAAGCTAAATGTCGAGTCATAATCTTAGCTAGAACCAATGTACCACTTCACAAGCACAAGATTTACACTATTGGATTTACACACTATTCGACTTACACAATCACACAAGATAATCAAAATAAAGTTTTGAATCTTAGAAGAAGAGAGGAGAAATCACTAGTCTATAACACTTCGTTTCTTGGCGAATACGAGTGTTCTTCTCTTGCACTTGATAGAAGAAGGAAGAAGATAGAAGATGAGATTTGATCACTTAAAACAAGATTAAACTATGTTAGTGATCAAGATATATAGTGAGAGAAAGAAAGTTTTTAGAGAGAGAAAGAAGACTGAAAAAATCATGCTAAGAGGTCTATTTTTTTGCTAAGAATAGTGTAGTATTTATAGCCAGGAATCCTCAACGGTCAGCTCGTGGCGGTCTCGGCGATCCCAGATATATCTGGGGGCCACCTAGCCACTTAGGGGGCTGCCCCTAGACCGACGCTCTAATTTTTGTTTTTTTGTGAGGATGGTTTATCTTGGTGAGTTGTATTCAGTTATGGGGGGAAAACTAAATTCAAATTTATATTTTTAAATAAAACATTATTTTTATTTAACAAAACTATTTTGTGTAATTTTATAAAAATATAGTTTTTTTATAAATGTGATAGATTAAAATCTGAATTCAAATTTATGTTTTTAAATAAAATATTATTTTTGTTTAACAAAACTATTTTGTGTAATTTTGTGGAAATGTGATGGATTAAGAAGAAAAATGATTTTCTTGATCACTAATTAAGTTTACTGATTTGTTTATCCACACCTTAAGTGATTTATGTTGAAATGGAAGTTTACGATTAATAACATGTAAACGTTTATTTTTATCGTGAATGTTTTTATATTTTGTCATCTTCAAAACGTAGAGAACTCAAAAAATATAAATAACATTTTTATGCATTATTTGTATTAACAATCTCTCCCTTTTTGATGATGACAAAATATAAACTCATTTTGTATACAAATGAAAATTTTAAGTTATTAATGAGTTTTAATCCATTTCTCTCCCTTTTTGTCGAATCCAAAAAGGTTAATCGTTAAGATGTAGAAAGAAAGAATTTGACGAAGTTAATACTCCCCCTTGATGTGTACTCCCCCTTGTTTGGGGCACCAAGGGATCGATCTTATGATATTTTGCTACAAAACCAAGTTATAAATACAAGTAAAAGAAAATATTTCTAACGAGTAGCAATGATTACGACAAATATATATACATGGCTATGTATAGATAGGAAAGAATTAGCCATATGAGCCATAACGCATGTACATTCCTTATAATAATAAAAGACCATTCATTCATAATAGATTAAATTCATACTTGAAGAGTATGAATATTACAAGACTAGAAGATAGGCATATAGCGTAAAGAAACATTAAACTAAAATTAGACTAGTTGATTCTTGATTTCTAAGAGATGCTTTAGCAAAAGGATGGGTGGTCAATTATTTAGATAGATTAAACATAATAGAATGTTTAATAGTGGGAAGGTGAGAAGGGAGAAGTTGGTGATGCATTGTTTGGTTGTGGTGAAGCACGATACGGAGGACAAGTGAGAAGAAATTGAATAAAGTCAAGTTCATTCCTTATGGATTGGGATTGATTACGGGTATACATACAACAATAGAAAAAAACAGAATGAAAGTTGACTTGGTTAAGAGTAGCGGGGTGAATAAGAGGTGATGAAGGAAAGTGTGGTGATGGTGGTATTTAAGAGTAGGAATTAGTTGCATGTTGGAGGTTTGTTTCTAGAAGTTGAGAGATGTGTTGTAGTTGATTTGCCATTTGTTCCTCATTGGGGAAAGATGATGGAAAAGGTTAAGGGTTATTTCTTGGTGGTGATGGAGGTGAAGGGTTTTGAGAAGGTGTTGATGATTAAGGTGCATGAGTGGTTTTTCTCCAAACTTGTCTAACCGAAATTCTAGGTTTTCTTGAGAAGTTTGGAGGAGGGTTTGAGGAGCTCATTTGATTAGAGAATTTAGATCAAACAGAAGGAGGAAGGTGGTGATTGATGAAGGTAATAAATGGTTTAAAAATTTAGCAGAGGAAGAGAATATGGAAAAGCATGGTAGTTGATGAAGAAGGGGTGCGAAGGTGTGTGTCTGAACAGGGAAATGACAGCTAAGGCTAGGATAGAGAGGGTCAAATTTGTAGAAAAAGAGAACAATGAAAAGTTCGATTCCCTCCTGAAGGCGGTCCCTTAAATGTCGGTGGTCCCAGATATGTTAGGGGACCGCCCGTGTAATTTGGGGGCCGTTTTATGGGGATGACAAATTTTTCCCAGAATTCTCAGTTTGTCACTTTAGTGTAGAAAAATATGAGGCTAGTGACAATAAGTTTTAGCAAGTCCTATTGCTCAAGAATCAACTAATTCTAACTTTGTCATCTAGATGTAATAAAGCTAGTCTAAGGCAAAGGGATTGTGGATGCAATTAGTTAGGCATAGAAAATCTAAAAATGCATAATAATTTTATCTAGAACAATCATTCAATCAGCAAGCGTATTATATGTTAGATGATAAAATTGAAAGATCATCCAAGGCAAAATTTATTGCCCGCCTACATATCTAAGATAAATTCAAGAGACTAAGTAGCACATCATAGAATAATTAGTTATATTAAAAAGTAATAATAATAATAATAAGTATGTAACAATTCATCAAACTTCTTCATTTCTTTTTGCTCTTCATCACGTTCTTGAGCGCTTTTCCGATTGACCTTAACCCTTTTCGGTGCTCATCTCGATATTGGATTTGATGGTTTAGAATTTTAGTTTGGTATGTGTGCATTGTTTGATTATCATGAGGTGGGTTTTCAAAGACTCTAAGAATGACATTTGATAAAGAATTGATAAGTTGAGATAGTGAGGGAGTATTAGAGTGAAACTATTCTTCATTATTTCCATCATCGTTTTCATCTATATGATGAGATGATGATGGATGATCAAGAGCAATGGAATATAAGCTAGGATTGGAAGATCGATATCTTTTCATGCCATGATCCGATCACGTTTTTCTCTCGTAATTAAGAGCAAGAGGATGCATGACACAATCACATAAGATGTAGTGATCATTTGACAACTCGGGAAAATTAGACACGACATGAGTGAATAATCTAGTCAATAGCATTCCGTAAGGTAGATTTGCCTTAGGGGTATTTTGAATGCTTTCCATTCATTTTAGAATGAAGAATGCTAGATTGTACTTTGTGTAGGTCTCAATGCAATAAAGCATATAACATAAACATGCCGGAACATGATCACAATGACCTCCTAGACAGAATACATTTTCATGAATGATCTCGACCCAAGAATTCATATGATTTAGAATTTTACGATTTAAAATTTCATTTTCATCAACAGTTATGGTTTTCTTGTTATGAACACGAGTTATTTGACCTTGTTGAGGGGTTTGAATGAGAGTTTTAATGAAACTTGGGGAAGGAGGAGTGGTTTGATAACGACCTTTTGTGGGAGTGCTAATCTCCAAGTAGTAAAGTGACCACTTGTCAAAGTACGAGTAATAACCTTTAAAAGGAATTCTCAAAATACGACTGAACCCTTTAAGAGTGAATGAAAATGATTTATTTTGAATGACAAAATGAATAACGAAGTGACCTTCATAGTCTTAGTTAAACTTAAGTTGGATATAGAGCTCAAGGACAAAACGAGGTATGATTTTCTCATTTATTTTCAAAAGACACTCGAACCCGATAGACTCAAACTTAACATTGATGTAGTTTATATTTTCAAAGTTTTAACTTACAACCCGACCCTCATGAAAGTATCGTTTTTCAAGAAGTTTAAGTGTGTTTTGAAGGGGTTGATCAAATTCATTAGATATGATTGGAATGTAGTTATGAGTGTTTTAGTGATCTAATCCGGTGATGCGAGGCATTGTCACCTAAAATAAGAGTAATTCCATGTTTTATTAGTATGAAACTATAATGTTAACAAGAACTCATGCATAGTGTGTGCCTATATGCAACAAATGTGTAGTAATGGTTAACTTGACTCTACAAATAAAACCTAAGAGTTAACCCAAACGCTCCTTATTTTAATTTTTCTCATCCAAACAAGTCGAGAAATACATATGAATTATGTATCTCGAATTTTGTTCATGAGATCATTATGCATGTATGCAAAAACATTTTTAGGATGTATTAACAATGCATAAAAGCATTTTTATGGTGTTCCTAACGTGAGTGATTTTGAAAAAGGAATAACAATTTTTGACAAACACACTTTAATTATGCAAATCCTATGTCTATGGGGAGCATATTAGTTATATATTGTGTTATTGTAGTCCTAATTGCACACAAACACAAGAAAAATGAAAATCCCCAATTTTGAATTTTTGTTCAAGATGAACCCTAGACACAAATTTGAAAGAAAATAAATAAAATGACTTAAAATTGATGATCTTTGTGATGTTAGTAATGATTATTAGTGTTTATTTAATCTTTAATTTGTGTTTTAGTGGTTGATTTTAAGGTTTGGTGGTTTTAGGTTCGTGGTTCATCAATGGCTAAAGAGAGTGGGTGTTTGTTTTTGTGTTTTGCAAAATGAGGGTGACAGACTTTTTAGTCCCGACTGGTGGTGGTCCTATATCAATATGGGGGCCGCCCACGATATGGGGGCCGCATCCAGTGGAGGTGTTTTGGACTCGATTTTTGACTAAAAATTTTACTGAAGGAGTGATGTTTTAATTTGCATTTCACATATTAAAAATGCTTAAAGTACTTCAGACAAAGTATTTAAGTTGTCACGACACGGAGTGGAACACGGACTAGAATCAAGACAGAAGAAAAGGAGGACGATTTATGGAATGTGTTCCATCATTCCAAAACCAAGACATAGATAGTTAGATGATTCACATTTAAGGGGTTTAGTGAGAATGTCGGCGATATCGTCGACGGACGACACTTTTTCGATAGAGATATGCCCTTTCTGGACATTATCACGAAGAAAGTGGTGACAAATTTTGATGTGTTTAGTTTGAGAGTGTTGCACCGGGTTTTTGCTAAGGTCAATCGCGCCTTTATTATCGCACATGATTGGGACGTCGTCGAGTTGAATGTCGTACTCGATAAGAGCTTGTTTCATCCATAGTGCTTGTTGACATGCCTTTCCAGCGCTTATGCATTCGGCTTTGGTAGTGGATATAGCAAGAGCAGTGTGTTTCTTCGAGAACCAATATGTTAAACCACATACTACGAACGTACAAATACCGTTAGTGCTTTTTCTGTCTACATAATCTCCCGCATGATCAGAGTCGGCATATACTACGGTTTTTATGCCGGTCCCCTTAGGATACCATAATCCAAAATGCGTAGTGCCTTTAATGTATCGGAAGATACGCTTAACCGCTTCAAGATGAGAGGTTTTAGGAGCCTCTTGGAAGCGTGCACAAAGGCAGACTCTAAACATGATATCGGGCCTACTTTCCGTTAGGTAGAGTAAACTACCTATCATGCCTCGATACTTGGTACTATCTACCAACTCACATTCTTTATCTTTTGTGAGTTTAGTATCCGAGGACATTGGGGTTTTCATTGGTTTAGAATCTTCTAAGCCAAAATTCTTAAGCATTTCTTTAATATATTTAGATTGATTAAAGAAGATACCGTTTTCATTTATTTTATTTGTAATCCAAGAAAGAAGTTAAGTTCAGCCATCATGCTCATCTCAAACTTGTCATGCGTGATTTTGGCAAATTCATCACACATTTCTTGACAAGTCAAACCGAATATATTGTCATCGACATATATTTGAACGATGATGAGATTTGAACTTTTCTTCTTAGTAAAAAGAGTGTTATCTATCATTCCTATTTTGTACTCATGTTTAATAAGAAAAGATTTTAATCTATCATACCAAGCTTTGGGTGCTTTTTAAGACCATATAAAGCTTTCTTTAGTTTATAAACATGATCCAGTTTTTCAAAGTCAATGAATCCTAGAGGTTGTGCCACGTATACCTCCTTATTGATAAAACCATTCAGGAATGTACTTTTTACATCCATTTGGAATAGCTTAAAATCTAAAGCACAAGCATAAGGTATTAGTATTCTAATAGACACAAGTCTAGCAACTGGGGCATAAGTTTCATCATAATCGATTTATAGCCTTAAGCGACTAACCTAGCCTTATTTTAAGAAACAACATCGTTCTCGTCTAACTTATTTCTAAACACCCACTGAGTTCCTATGATTGTCATATTCTTAGGTTCTATAGTTGATATAAAAAAAAATAAGTTACTTTGGTTTTGGGCTTGTGACCTAAGAGTTCTTTGGTTAAGGTTTCCTATGATATTTTCTAATGGATGGTTCCTAGATTCCTTAATATTGACAACTTCATCAATTTCTAAAGTTTCATCCTCAATGTCATTTTCTAACCTTTTCTTTTTGGTAACCTTAATTGCTTCTTCTTCATCTAATTCATCATCCACTAAGGGTAATGTCTTAGAGGGTGGAGGTGTTTCATTGAATGTCACGTTGAGTGATTCTTCAATTTTCATGGTATGTTTATTAAGGATGATGTAGGCTTTACTATTTTGGGAGTAACCTAAAACGACACCTTCATATGACTTTGGGTCAAACTTAGTGAGGTAGTATTTGGTGTTTAAAATAAAGCACTTGCTTCTAAACACCCTAAAGTAGTCAAGAGTAGGTTTCCCACCTCTCAAGAGTTCATAAGGTATTTTGCCTAGGATAGCTCTAATTAGGATTCGGTTGAGGATGTATGTTGAAGTATCTATGGCGTTAGACCAGAAGTTTTGTGGTAACGATTGTTCATTCAACATGGTTCTAGTCATTTCTTGTAGTGTCCTATTTTTCCTTTCTACCACGTCATTTGATTATGGAGTGCGTGGAGCCGAGAAGTTATGTGTAATACCGTTGGCATTACAAAACTCTCCAAATTGTAATTCAATATCAAATTCTCTATTGTGGCCTGTCCTAATTGACACTATTGAATATCCTAATTGGTTTTGTATTTTCTTACTAAAGATTTCAAATTGCTCAAAAGCCTCGGTTTTATTCTAAAGAAATCTTGTCCAAGTATACCTAGAGTAGTCATCTACTATGACTAAGGTGTAGAGGTTTCCTCCGTAACTCCGTATGGCGGATGGACCGAAGAGATCCATATGGAGTAGTTCTAAGCATCTAGTCGTTGAGACTATATTCTTAGCTTTGTGACTAGCGTGAGCTTGTTTTCTAATTTTGCAAGCATCACAAAAGTGTTGATCAAACTTAAGCTTAGGTAAGTTTCTAACCAATTACTTAGATGCTAACGATTGAATGAGATGCGTATTAGCGTGACCTAACTACCTATGCCACAACATGGAGTTATCATCAATCGTTGCAAGACAAATTTTATCTTTCGGCTTATTTCTTAATTTCATCACGTATAAGCATTTCTTCCTAATACATCTACCTATAACCTTACCGTCCTTAGTGATTTCACTATCATGTTTAAAGAAAGTTACCCTACATTTATTATTACATATTTGTCCTATACTTAGCAAGTTAAAACTTAAGTTATCTACATGTTCTACATTATCTATTTTGAGAGAGTCATTAGAAATCGTACCTTTGCCAATGATGTTACCGCAAAGATTACTACCAAAAATGACATTACCCTCCGTTGTATGCCTTGTAGGTTGAGAAGAGCTTTCGATAATCCGTCATGTGTTTAGAGCATCCGCTATCCTTTATCCACTCATCGGGTTCCTAGTCGACTCTAAGGCATATCTATTTATACAAGACAATAACTTAAACATTTGGTCCACAATATCTCATGGGTCCAAAGTTGTTAGTGCTAAACATCCCTTGCATTTGATGCATATGATTGGGATGTGGAAATGGAGGACACATTTCCCATGGCATGTAACTTTGAGGCTGGAAGTTGTTCCAAGTTACGGGAAAACCATGAGGTTGGTTTTGTCGACCAACATTCCTTTTTGGTTGCGGTGTCTTAGAACGAGGATAATGATTATTGACTCTTATAGGTGGTGGAGTTTTTGACCTAAAATTTGGTTTATAAAATCCAACTCCAGGTTTTAATGTGGGTTTATAACTGGTATGTGTTTAATTACACACACCTTTTACCTTTAAAAACGAGCTAAAGTAACCAAAAACGGACTTAAAATGCCAAAAATATGCTTGTTTTGCTAATTGTGTTGTGCAGGAACGAATATTTAAGAAAAGGACAAAAAACGAAGCCAAAACGACAAAACCGGGCACGAAATGGAAAAGCGTGGAAAAGACAAAGACAAGACAAAGCCCAAAGTGTGAAAAAGTCAACCAAAGTCAACCCCGACAAATCCAAAAGTTAAAAAGTGAAGAAAAATAAGTTTAGGGGCCCAAATTGCCAAATCCCTAAACTTATTTAAAGATGAAAAAGAAGAAAAATCTTGCAAGGGTTAATTCTGCCAAATCTCCAAGATATCCCACAAGGGCCATTTCTGCCATCCCTAGAAAGTTATACACCACAAGGACTTGTGGTGTAATAACTTATATAACCTTTGGGGACTGTTTCTGTCAAAGTCCCCAAACTTTAACAACCACAAGGACGAAACTTGAAATAACCATACAACCCTTGAGGGACCAAACCTGTCAAACTCCCAAACTTCACCCTGGATTTTGAGTTACTGTATATCTTCACCATTAATTTCCCGCCAAAGCTCAATGCCCCACCTCTGGCATTTCCCCCATTCCCGTTTGTTGTCCACAACCCTCCAAAACCATCAACATAACTAAACCCCACCCCCACATGGGTATGCCACGGTGGCAATCCTAATTCCCACAAGTCAATCAAGGGTTGAGATTATACGACTTGGGCACAAAGGCAAACCAAGGGCCAGGATTGTTTTGTGTTTGCACACTCACAACAAGCACATATGCTGTTTTGTGTCTACAAAGAAACACACCAAGGAAGAAGACAAGAGAAGACCAAACCCTAGCTTATTTGCTATTTAAGCTGTTGTAAGCCCCTGGAGGCAAGAGAGTTGAGAGTTAGTTTTTTTTAAAGTGTGTAATTTTAGTTCAGTTAAATTTTTAACTTAATGTACTTGTATTCTCTTCTTAATGAAATTCAGTTTAGTTTTACATTTGTGTTCTAAGTTACTTATGTCTCTCTAAAAACCTTATAAGCTCTTAATATAAGCTCTATATTATCTGTTTTCAACTTTGATACAAAAAATTAAGAAAAATTGAAAGAAGAAAAAAAAAGTTACTGTTTGATAAGCTGTGGATGAATGAGCAAACAAGGATGGCTCATTGGGTTTTCTTAGTTAAGCTTATTCATAAGCTAAGGGTAGGATTAGAGCTTATTTAGGTGCATTTTAT
>BQNB010042801.1:14204-45898 GCA_026074375.1 Tanacetum coccineum | reverse complement strand
AGGTTATAGAGAACCAGGTCAAAAGTTTTTGTCTGGACTATAACCATTTTCAAAACTATTTTCACAAATGGGATTTGTGAGGGACATACATGCATTACTTGTTTACTTCTAGCGCATATATGTTTACATGACATGCATTGCTAAAGCATTAGTAGGGTACTAAGTGCTTACCTAATTGATATACGTGTATATAAATGATATTACGTATATTACTATAAGGGCTTTATTATTAAAGCCTTACAGACATAGCATATCGATTTTTCTTATAAGAAATACTTATATAAGTTATTTTACTTTTTGCAGTAACCATGTCTTCTGCGACATCTGCTGTTACCTACACTTCCGTCTACACCGACTCTGAGCCCGGCAGGGCCTTCTGGGGAACCGATGATGAGGAAGTATCGGAGGGAGGCATACCACGGGTCATCGTACTAGGATACGACGGACTCCCGCTACAGCCAGTAGCCCCACCGTCACCAGATTACATACCAGGTCCAGAGAATCCACAGACACCGCCAGTTCCTCAGGATGAGGATGAGCGTGAGCCTATGTTCGTACAGGCACATGATCCTGACTACGTGCCGGAGCCTATATACCCTGAGTATATACCATTGGAGGATGACCATGAGTTTCCGGCTGAGGAACAGCCATTACCTCCTATTGATTCACCTACTACTGAGTCACCCGGATATGTTACTGAGTCGGATCCCGAGGAGGATCCGGAGGAGTACGAGGATGATGAGACAGAGGATGGTCCGGTTGACTATCCTATGGACGGGGGAGATGATGGAGATGATGATGACGGCGATTCATGGGGATGACGGCCGAAGGGTCGAGGATGAGGATGAGGAGGTTGAGGAGGAGGTGGGAGCACTTTGCTCCGGCCTAACTCTACTACCGTCATACCTGCTGATGTGCCTGTTTTCCCCACCTGAGGGAATCAGAGCTATTATCACCACAACCTACCACTGACATTACTGTTGGGCTAGGTTAATGTCCGACCCCAAGCTTCCATATCCCCTTCCACCAGATGGCAGAGGTGAGAGAGCTTCTGGCCATGACTTACCCCCATCATCTTCACCACACTATCTCACTCATACCACCCTCTGCAGGGTGGAGCGCCTTAGCTAGGTGCACGGCTCCACCTGCTCATTCACCACCTTTACTACCATCATCTGGGTGTCTAACCCAAATCCAGACACTCAGGATAGCATCCACCCAGGCTCTCATTGATGTAGTTACTGCCGCATTACCACCGCCTTCACTAGCACCACTACCACCATCTATACCCATACCATCACTTGTTGACCGTAGGGATGATATTCCCGAATCTGAGCAGCCTCCCTGCAAGAGGTTGCATTTGTCCACTATATACACCAGATATGAGATCGGAGAGAGTTCCACTGCTAGACCTGCCAGAGGTCAAGGGATAGATTATGGGTTTATCAGCACAGTAGATGCTGAAGAGAGGCGACATGGGATTAGAGATGTTGGGTCGGGCATTGTGGATACCTTTGGTGGGATCCTGCAGAGGTAGTCTCCAGAGATAGCACCTTGACCGTTGGGAGAGGTCAATCACTAGGGTCGTAGAGCTTGCTGAGCTCCACGAGAGGATACACAGGACTTGTATGCCCTACTAGAGGATGCTCAGGATAGTAGGTCTCGTATATCACAGCGAGTCGATATGAACTCGCAGCGGGTCCGACTTTATTATAGGGGGGATAGGATGGACCCTCAGGAGACAGTATAGTTGGTGGGAGGAGGCCTAGTGCTCCGAGAGGGCTTGGGTCGTTCGATAGGGATTTGAGCCAGGCGACTATCAGGAGCCTTAGACCATCGTGATTCTGTTGGTGTGTATGCACATGAGACCTATCTACAGGCACACCAGACACAGCTACAGCTGCAGAGTACTCTCATTCAGACACAGCACCAGGTACACGAGACTCGCTTTCATATGCAGCAGACTGAGTTAGCAGCGCTTCGAGAGACTGATCGTAGGCGCCAGGAACAGATGGTAGAGACTCTCCGAGTCATCAGAGATATGAGGCGAGAGATGAGCGACATGCAGGCTGAGTTGTTAGCACTGCGAGAGCAGCGGAGGAGAGCTAGACAGCCAGGACCAGAGGCTAGGATTCCAGATCACCAGGAGGCTTCTGGGGATGCCGACAGTCACATCTAGTGTTCTATGTTATTGTATCTTGCTAGGTCATTGTACAGGCATGTTAAGTATTAGGGGTTTTCCCCGCTAGCATAGCCTTAGATCTTTTGTATTGTATCGTGTGTACTCCAACAACTATTTCATGTAAAATTTTCAAAGTTATGAATGAAATGGATGTGTTACTCTATACTATATACTTCTCTTGTGTGGATTATCTCATCTATATATTATTATATTCTGTCATATAACCTCATGTTTTGTCTTTTGTGATCTAGACAAATCATGACACCTACAACCAGAAGAGGACCAAACACTCCAGTCAACGACACCAACTGTAACATTTCTCATTTTCAGGTTATTTTCAACTTTAATAAATTCCATAATTTATTTTTAGAGTTTTACGCGTTCGCTTTTAATTATTATCTTATAGTTAAATCGCGTAAACTAAAAATCAACGATCAATGTAAACGGACACCAAACAAATTAAAGTTTACATCAAGCAAGTGTTATATGATTATTAGGAGTATAATTTATAACATTTCATAATTTATTTTTGTTGGTTACGTAAAACGCTTACGTTTCGCAATAAATTACATTCGGTCGTACCCGGAAGCACCTTTACCCATCTACACTTAAACAAATACCCACGTTTATACCCAATACTCAAAATTTAATTATTTTTCTCACCTATATCAACTAAGAACCGGACTTGAGCTTTATACTTGAAATAAATCATTTAAATCCTATTAATACTTTCTTTACAACTTGTAAATCTTACACCAATTGTACTTGGACACAACTTACTAAACATTGGCTAATCAACCATGTACCTTAAATCTCTCATCTCTAGAAATTGTCTAATCACATGTACTTATACCATCACCAAAACCATGTGTTAAGGTGGTTTCCTACAATACTCCTAGCTATTTAAGGAAGGTCTTAGGAAGATTTATCATACACTCTCATAATTCACTAGCAAAAATTCACAACTCTCTCTACACAACATCAAAACCTACGGCATACATATGGTATGTTAGGGTTTCATTTAATTTTTGCATTCAAGGCAATCCAAGTGTTCAAGTGTTCATTCTAAGGTTACCTAAGGTTACTCAAGGTGTTGGCAAGCTTGGATTCGGGTTTAACAAGGATTTATCAAGAAAACTTATTTAGGGTTTTCTTGATTAGGGTTTTGGTTTTAAAGGCTTGATTGGGGTTTACATCTTGTGTTCATCATCCTACTTGATTCCTATAAGGTCTATTTAAAGTTTTCAATACTCGTTTATTTATTTTCTATTGTATTCATATTTGTTGCATTAGTTAATCACCACCTAGTTTTATTTTAAAGTTATATAAAGTATATGATGATTTCATATGGACAAAGGACATGGACATTTAGAGGACTAAATACATGTGTAATATACGGTACAACACTTGGTAAAATAATGGTGCAAGTTCTTAAATAAAATGATTGTAAACTATTTGTTTAATTAGAAACCCTAATTATGACTTTATATATATTTTTGAAATTCGAAATATAAATCTTATGTTTTATATTTTATAAAAATAGTGCTCTTTATAAGGATCGTAAGCATGTAAGGAACTCGAAAAACGGAATTACAACGAACAAGATACGACATTTACAAGTTATATATTATTGACTTTATAAAAATAATTATATGAACTGTGATGAACAGTAAAAGTTACTGTTCATCAGGGGTATAAATTGTACAAATATAATATTTTGATAATTTTCCTTAATACGAACCCACGGACATAAAGAACTCGAAAAACGGAATTATAACGAACTAGTTACGTAGTTTACAAGATATCTATAATTAATTTTATAAAAACATTTTTATAAACTGTTATGAATAGTAAAAGCTACTGTTCATCAGTGGTTTAAAATTTTATAAATATAATAAATTGATAAATTTTCTTAATACTAATCCAAGGACATAAGGATCTCGAGAAACGGTGTTATAACGAACGAGTTATGATTTAAACAAGTTACATATAATTAGTTTTATAAAAATAACTTTTATAAACTGTGATGAACAGTAAAAGTTACTGTTCATCAGGGGGTTTAAACTTTATAAACTTGATGTTTTAATAAATTACTTTAATACGAAGACGTGGGCATAAGAAACGTATAAAACGGAGTCGAAACGATAAAGATATGAAGTTTTAAAACTCGCGCGCATTACTTATATTTTTATATAAATTTTTATAAAACAATTAATTTAATAATAAAATATCATTATTAAATCATACATTTTTACAAACGATGCATTTATAAACGAAAATAATATTTTCTTACAGATACAAGTACACACACTTTTATTTAACAAAGTACGAGTTAATTATTGTTTTAACTTTTAATTAATTAATAAAAACTATTAGGTGGTGGTGTAGCTATGCAATATGTGATGTTTTATTTACATGAAATACATTATACTCATACGGCCTATAATTAATTAGGTTGCATTCAAATTGCTGAGGCGGGTTGAACATCATCACGGGCAATGTGGCAATATTTATATTGCATTCATACATGTCGAGCTTCAGTGTCATGAACTTAAGGAAACGTAAATACATTTTGTGATGGGTGTACAGGTTGCATAATCACGGGGAAATCTTGCGGTCCTACATTATATTTACATAAACCTGTGAATTCACTAAATTTATGTTGACGTTTTAAAGCATTTTTTTCTCAGGTCTATGAGGTACAAGAGCAAAGAGATACATTGGTGGTCAATCATTTTGGAGTCATTGCATAAAGATTTAGAGGCATTACATTTTGGGGATATTTGTTATGATCTAAAAACTTTACATTTTCAAGGGTGAACAAGTTAAGCCGTTGAGCTTTTGTAAAAACATTTATTAAATCCAATGTATCATTTTCAAACGACTTTTTTTGAGGTCGTTCTCATATCTTGTGTTGTTGATCTCCAAGCAGCTTCTCCTGCAAGCCAAAGTTTGTCTATTACATCTCCAGTTATCAGGTCTCTACGCTCATCCATTGTTGATTGTTATTTTGTATGGATATGAATGATCATGGTAGCAGACTTATGCATTTTTTTTCCTAGGCTATTTACTATGGATGAGTCTATCTTGCTTAAGAATCATTGAATGATACGGATTTCAGGTACGTAAACAAATACCTGATATGTCATATGTTTATCATTGATGATTAATACGGTAAGCATGACCGTGTGGGATTAGTATATATATATATATATATATATATTTGTATATATATGTATATATATATATATATATGTTATGATTGAGTTAGGATCAACATGGAGAAGCTTTTCTTAAAATACAGATCGATAAGAAGTAATCTATAATTGCATATCCGAGATGCAACCGAATAAATTAGATGCATCTCTATAAATTCTTAGATGCATTATAACGCATTCAAGCTTTTACTTAGATGCATTATACTATATTAGTTGCATTTCATGATTTCTCATGTTTTTTGTTCTATGCACAGTGCTTAATCGATGAAAATCAATTTGCATCTTTCTACACATCAAATTAACTTTCGAAACTCAAAATGGTGCATCTAAATGAATAGAAAATGCATCTAATGCAAGTCGTTGCATCTAAAAATGTGTTTGCGTTTTAGTTCACTTCTCACCACTTCTTATTTTAATTTACTTCTCACTGGATCCCTACTCTATATATATATATATATATATATATATATATATATATTTATATATATATATATGTATATATATATATATATGTATATATGTATATATATATATATATATATATATATATATATATATATATATATATATAATTAATCATATAGTATATATAATATATATTGTGTCGTGTGTATATATAATATATATATGTATTATATATATACATATATATATATATATATACATATATACTTACCCTGCCTTGGGTATATTTTACAATTATTTATATAAAGGATATTATATAAATACTGGTCTTAAACGCTACCTAAACATAAACTATCAAATATGATATCTTACCATCATTTATTTATGTCATGAGCACATACTCATATTTACCATACATTATCTCACAACACTCTATTTTCGGATAACGACTTAGATAGCTAAACTAATATCACCTTATTACTCTTTCAACTTTGAAGAACAATGACAACTATTAATCAAGGGATGAGTGCTAAGGAAATTGAGCAGGTTGTAGCCTAACGAGTCGCTAATGCTATCGAGGCTATTGTTATTTATGAGATAAAAACCAACATGGCCTGCAAGTCAATGAGCCAAACCTAACGAGAAGAAGATAAGGTAGCAAAGAATGCTCAGCAAAAAGAGGAACGTGGGAAGGTAACCACAACAGAAGCTCGAGCCAACAAAACAAAGGGAATAAGGTGCCTAGAGCACACACTACTAGACCAATTAACAAGAAGGCATACGCTGGATCTCTACCTCTGTGCAACCAGTGCAAATTTCACCATAATGGATCGTGCACTGTAAAGTGCGTAAATTGCAAGAAGGTTGGCCATATAACCTAAAATTATGAAAACCCGTACTAATTGTTTTGGAATCAACGAACTCTCACTGTTAATGAGTGTGAAGTTGGGACATACAAGAGTAATTGTCCAATAAGTGAGTTTAGAACCATCACTTTACGCTCTAGGGTTAGATCATTGGAGCTGATGGAGACATGTTTTCATGGCATAGTAAGGGACGAGAGAGAGGCCCGTGAAAGGTTGGAACACCAGTTGGGTTTGATTCAGGAGGAGCTAGAGAGTCTCAGGCGCTCGAGGCTCCCATGATCAGTCATCACGGATTTTTACCTATAGAGATTCTGTCTCATTATTTATGTATTGTCTTGTGTTGAAGGATTGTAGTACTAAGAGACCATGTGGTATTTTAGAGGGAAAAACAATGAACCCGATTATCTATCAAATTATGGTATTATGAAAACTTCATCAATTTTATTTCAACTCTCTATCTATCCATGCAAACCACTTACTAAAACATTAAGATTTTATGAAACGTATCACTGTCACACAATAAACTATTTCGTTGTCCCTCATAAACTGTTTCCATGGTCAATTTTTTAAAAACTATTTTGTTATAGATTCATAAACAATTTGTTATCACAACATAAACTCCTTACTATTACATTATGAACGGTCGCGTGATTCCCTCGAAAACGATTTTGATACCATCTCATAAACAATTTTAGTATCGCCTCATAAACAAAGTCGATGTCATTAACAAACTACCTTACTATCGATTGATAAACTATCATTTTATAAACCATTTTACTATCGTTGACAAATTATCTTACCATCGTTCAATAAACTAACATTTTATAAACTATTCACAATCATTTCACGAATACCTTATAAATTACCTTCTTGACATCTTATATACTATTTTGCAATCACCTTAAAAACTACGTTACTATCACTTCATGAATTATCTTGTTCTTACCTTATGAAACCATTTTTCATCACATAAATTATTTTATTGACACCCCATGAGTCATTTAGCTATTGCCTTGTAAACCATCATACGATTTCTCGCAAACCATTTTACTGTCATCCTATCAACAACCTTACATCCACCTTGTGAATCATTTTGTCATCTTATAAAACTCTGTGATACTTCTTTATACATAACACAATTTTGACGAAAATGAGCATTGCATCGTTAGCCCTCAAATATACATAGCCTGATCACCTATGTATAATTCAGGAAGGACTATGCCATGCTGAGAGTAGTCACCATGTAACATTTGTCAATAAATCCATTTTTACTTACATCCTTGAAAAACAAAGTTTTGTGTGCGTATTCGTAAAACACGTTTACTTCAGGAAATCGAATTAGTAACCATAGCAACTAAGCAGACCTTTACTCCATCTTACTATAAAGTTGACATCATCTTATACCAAATCCTAAGCCGAAAAGCCGAGACACATCACTAGTCGCCCTAGGACAATTCGCTATCAAATTTGCTCGCCATTAGAGAATTTACTAAATCATCCATTCAACATCGACCTGATGCCCGTAGAACTTGGAAGTTTTGACGTCATAATTGGTATGGATTGGTTGTCAATGTATCATGCCATGATAGCTTATGCCGAGAAGATCGTTCGTATTCCATGGGGAAATGAAACATTAATTGTTCGTGGTGACGGAAGCGACAACGAACACGGGTCCCGATTAAACATCATCTCGTGTACCAAAACCCAAAAGTACTTGCTAAAAGGATGCCATGTCTTTTTGGCACATGTTACCACAAAGGAGGCCGAAGACAAGTCGAAGGAGAAGCGACTTGAGGACGTACAAATCGTTCAAGATTTTCTTGAAGTATTTCCTGAAGATTTGCCGGGTCTTCCGCTGACTCAACAAGTGGAATTCCAAATCGATTTGATGTCTGGTGATGCACCTGTAGCACGAGCACCTTATCGATTAGCTCCTTCCGAAATGAAAGAGTTGTCGAAGCAACTGCAAGAACTATCCGACAAGGGCTTTATAAGACCCAGTTCTTCACCTTGGGGAGCTCCGGCCTTGTTTGTCAAAAGAAGGATGGATCATTTCAAATGTGCATCGACTATCGGGAATTAAACAAGCTGGCGGTGAAGAGTCGTTATCCACTCCTAAGGATCGATGATTTATTTGATCAACTACAAGGATTCAGTGTTTATTCTAAGATAGACTTGCGATCGGGTTATCATTAGCTTCAAGTACGTGAAGAATATATTCCAAAGACGACATTCAGAACTCGGTATGGTCATTGCGAGTTCCAAGTTATGCCATTTGGCTTGACGAACGCACCAGCAGTATTTATGGATCTCATGAATCGGGTGTGCAAACCATATTTGGATAAGTTTGTGATTGTCTTTATTGACGATATACTAATTTATTCAAAGAACATGAAGAACATGTTAAGGCAATTCTGGAATTGCTTAAGAAAGAAGTATTGTATGCTAAGTTCTCAAAATGTGAATTTTAGATTCCCAAGGTACAATTTATCGGCCATATTATATTTAGTTACGTAAGTTATATGCAATTACGATTAATTGTTCGTTTAAGCATAACCGGAAGCACGATAATTTATCTACGCTTAAACAAATACCCTCGATGGTGCTCAATAGCTAAAGTTTAAGTAAAAATTTAGCTAAATAAATATTACTTGCACTTTGTACACTAAGAATTACAAGAATCTACAAATGCTTGCAACTAGGTACATTTTATTACAAACTACACATTATAACTAACATAGAATTTTGTAAATAAATTAACTAAGATAAAAATTTCAAAGTATACTCCCTCCTAACTCATGTATAATTCGGCACACATGCATGTATGTACCAAGAATTCTCAAATTTCTCATATGTTGGTCAAATGTACATAAGCCTTACCATTAAGGCTTATGTTCTTATGTCCCTTTGACCAACAACACCCCAACACACTTCCTTAAAACCCTCATATGGTTCTTTGAATGTTTCTTGCCCAATTTGACCCTTTGACTTAAACTATGATGCTTATTACTTTCAAGTATCTTTGTAAGAACAATTCATATAACTCTTCAACACTTAAAAAATTAAATTAATACTCCCTCCATACACTCTACATCCAAGCTCAATTTAGGGCCCACCACACCATACAATACAAAAATTTTATTCAATATTCCTTTTATATTACAACCATTTCTAAGATGTACTAAGGTGTTCCCAACATTAATCACTTTTGTATCTTTTAATCAGGAAAAAGCGTTGGAGTTCCACACTTAGAAAGATTGGATTTCAAGGCTAAAATAGGGTTTAGTTCATATTTTTCATCATATACATATATTAATGTCTATATAATCTACTTTATATTTTTACTTTTTCATTAATTTGCATTTGAAGTTTTCTTATGGCTTGAAATCACATTTATAATTTTTATACATATAAATAGTGGTTTTTATCTTGTTAAACAATATTTTGAGAACTTTTATACCATTGATATGATATGTTAATATCATGGAAAAAATGGACATATATGTTTTTCATTATGTTAATATAGTGTAAAACATGTTTGTGGACAAATTAGGGTTTCATGTTTTCATAATTTGTATAAGTTATAAATTATTAATATGACTAGTTAAGTTAATTTATGGTCTTATATTGATGTTGCTATTGTTATTAAATAAGTTATGCTTTAATGAGATACTTGTTACTATTGAACATATATGTAAAAAGTTTACATATGTAATAGTACATTAATAAAGTAAGTGTAAGGTTTTGGAATTTATCCATGGCTACAACTTGTGTTACTTTGGAAAACATATGGGACAAATGATGAAACTTTGGGACAATATGTATTATATGATCATATAATACATTCCTAAATATATGGACTTTATGTAACAAGTAAAAGTGGTAAAAACTTAAAATAAGGTTTAAAATGGACACATAAAGACCATGCAAACATTCTGAAAATTTCGGGTATAAAACCTATATATATTATATTTTTATAAAATAACACAACTCACGACGATTCCGAAAAGGTAAGAAACTTGTTAATTCGGGTTTATAGAAAAAAGGTTACGTTTAAAAACGAGTTATAGTCAATTTAACGGGTTTTATAAATATTTTTTATAAAAACAGTAAACTTATATTTTATAATCTCTTAAAATCAAATATTTTCAATTACGAGTACGTCCTCGAAAGATCGACTAAAAAGGACTATTAACGAATAAAATTAGGACGGTTTACAAGTGGTTTAACGACAACAAATACAAGTTACTGAAAATCGGTTGTTGGGAACAGTAATAGTACTGCTTCAACCTGAGGGTCAAATTGCTAAAATTCTCAAATATCAAAAAAATTCGACTATTAGAAGAAATGGGCAATAAGGAACGCGAGAAACGGACTTAAAACGTGAAAGTTATGTCAAATTTACTAAATGTGTATTTATAAACATTTTAACTTTATAATCATGTTTTTATTTAAATAAATAAATGGTGATTAGTTAAATGAACATATGCATGATACTAGTTATCAGTATGATTAGCGCTTAACTCGGACCTTAAATTAAATAGGTTGCATTCGCTGATTTGCGTGGCGCATTATTTGTCATAATCGGATTTATCAGAACTCAAGGTGAGTTCATAGCCCCCACATTTTACATGCTTTTGTTTTTACAAAGTTTTTGGGGTGAAAAACATGCAATGCTTTACATTCTTGGAAAATAGTGGTTAAGTTTCATGTTAAGATTTTTTTTTTAATTTTGTGTTGCTAAGTTGCGATTACCCCATATCTAAGCCATTATCTTGAATGTTAATTGTGAGCGCGAATGTTATTAATGATCTATGTGGTTTGGACACCCAGTTCGGTGATTAGCTATCATAGTCAAACGAACAGTATACCATGTAGAATAAAGGATGGTGGGGTTGTTACATCACCACGGGCATGTAGGCCAATAATTTGGTATTATACACGTAAGCTTCAGTGTCATGAGCTTAGAGAAACGTATTTTCTTTTATATGATATCTGCATCTGTCTGTTTCATACACTTGGGGAACTCTGTGGTCCTACCAATCTACGATTTATCAATACCTATGAATTCACCAACATAGTGTTGACGTTTTAATGCAATGTTTTTCAGGGGTTCAATAACGCACAATGTGCGATGGTTACATGGTGGTTTGATATGGATGTTTTGCATTTAAGATTTTGTCGCATTTTATTTCGGTTAACTGATTAACAGGCGGAAATTCTTTGTTATATTGTTTAATGAACAAGTTAAGCTACGGGCTTATGTAAACAATCGACTTTGTTAAATCCAATGTATCGTTTTCAAACGATCTTTTTGGTCGTTTATATATCTCTTGTTGTTGTGATCCATAAAGTAACACGCCCCGGACCCATAATTCCGCTGCGACCAATTTGGGGGTTTTCAAATAGGAATATTGTTTGGTCAAATATGAATTTTGAACGTTGTGGACCAATACAAGTAAGCATTGAAGCATCTGGTCACGTTATACATATATAATTGTGACAAAATTTTGGTCACACACTTGATCAATGTGACTAAATGAATCATATGTCACATCTATACGCTTTTGTACACAGTATTTAGTGTAGCAAATGTCGCTTACTATATGGTACAGTAAAACTTTAATAGGTATGTCTAAAGTTTAGTTTGTCGTTAGCTACCCAATAGCTAATGTGTTTAGTCCACATTTACTTCTATCACTGTGATCAAATGGCATATATGGTCTCAATAAACGTTTTTGTCACACATCGAATTACTTTCATGTGGCCCATTTGATGATTTATAGTCATAAAAAAATAATTTTACCCATTTCTTTAATTTAAACACATATGGTCACACTTACTAACACTATGGTCACTTTATGCTTAGTTGTATGTGACTAATACACCAAATTCAAACATGTTTGGTTTGGCTATAATATTACAAAAGGTCACTCAAACATCAAATTATGGGCCTTTGGTGATCAATAGTCACAAAATAGACATATTTTCTTTCAATTTAAACACCACTATGGTTACACTTAATAAAATTTTTGGTACTTTATGCATTATTATATGTGACTGAAAAACCAAAACAAACTTGATTTGTGTGATCTAAATATTACAAAAGGCAATCTAACATATAATTATGTGGACCATTGGATGATATATCGTCAACAATAATAATATTTCTTCAATTAAACAACATATGGTCACACTTATTAACACTTTTGGCTACTTTATGCTTAATTGGTATGTGAATAAACACCCAAAAAAAAAATGTTTTGTTGTCCTAAATATTACAAATGGCAACACATACATAAATTTAAGGTGGCCATGGGGTATTAAAACATTAGTACACAAAAATACCACATTTTTCACTTTTAACAGCATATGGTCAAACTTATTAACTTTTTGGTTTTTTAGTCTTGTTGTATCGTGGGACTAAATACCCAAAACAAAAATGCTTTGTGTGGCTAAATATTATAAAAGGTCACACAAACTTCAAATTCATGTGGCCATTGGATGATCAATAGTCACACAAAATACACATTTCTTCAATTTAAACACCATATGGTCACAGGATTGAACTTTTGGTCACGTTTTGCTTAGTTATATGTGGACTAAATACCAATTACAAAATGCTTTGTGTGGCATAAATATTACATAAGTTCACACAAACATACAATTATGTGGTCATTTGATGATCAATAAGCAACAAGATAGACATTTCGTCATTTAAACTATTTGGTCACACTTATTAACACTTTTGGTCACTTATGTTTTGTTGTTTGTGACTAAATAACCTAAAAAAACACCTACTTTTTCATATCAAGAAAAATAAAAATAGGATGTTCTAAAAGCAAGAAATCGAACCCGCGACCTCCCTTACAGAAGTCAAGCGGGTTACCATCTTGCCTGAGCACCTTATTCATTTAATGTATTGCATTTTCGTTTTAATATAGAAGTCTTAACTTCATTGTTTTTGCTAGTTGATAAATATGATTATAAAAAAGGATGTTACACTCCAGCAAGAATTGAACCGGCGACCTCCCTTACGGAAGTTAAGCAGTTTACCATCTTGCTAGAGTAACCTATTCGTTAATGTTATGAATTCGATTTTAATATAGTGTATTAAGATTCAGTGTTTTTTTCTTGTAGCTTAAGGAATTTTATAGAAGTGCTTATTATACCGTGGCTTTTTCTCTCTATGCTTATGCAATGTGAAACTGCATAACACAAAAAACCAGGACTAACATCGACTAACGAAAAGAAACATTATACATCAAAATTCATAAGGTTTAAAAAGTACAGATTTTCACATTCATAAGTCACCATATAGTTTGATTGCTAAAACACAAACACAAAATACAGGTAAATCTAAAAAGGTCTAACATGATCAGCTTCAAATGACACAATTTCTTTTCACTTTGCCTTATCTGCACAAGTTTTTTGACTTCTTGGATCCTATTTTCTTTTAAATTTCAATACCATGTAGTAACATTTGTGGTCCTAGCACATATCCTGTGACTTGATTGGCTATACAAATTTGGTTTGTTTTATCTTGCAAAATGGTACTTTCTTACCATTTAGACATTGCTGATTAGGAGTCAACAATGCAATCCTTGTATGTGCTTTCATTATATGTGCTCGGAAGTATTTCCATGATAGATATTCTCATTGTGTTATATCTTATAAGCATCTAGCTATACTTGTGTTGATGGCCATAAAATACGGAGCACTTGCTTTTTTGCTGCCATCTCCTATCATTGAGCTGTCTGAGCGAAATGTTAATTTATTTCTGCCAAAAGAAAATTAAGTATAATTAAAGCAAAAATTATCTCCTAACAAAAACAACATTTGTCAATCAAAAATAAGCAGATAACACAAATATAAAAGGATAAATCCATTACTTCATTACCAAGTATAAACCATTTAATCATAATAAATTCAGTTTCAGGCATATTGTTTTATAGTGATTAACATATACTACATTACATAAGGACCAAAAAAAATAACATAATTAAGTAGATTAACATCACTATCCACTTCTAGCTTCCTTTCACTTCTTCTACTTTTAGCAAATGTTATTGGATCTTTCACTCCAATGGTCTTTGCCTTTATAGGCATCCCTGGTTTTAGCATTAAAGCCCATTGTACACAATTTGTAATTCGTAATGCGCTTTTGACATTGGTGTTTTAGTTGATGCTTGGTAGCTTTGCCTTAGACCCACGTGCTTTCACTTTAGCCTTAGAAGATGCGTCAGATGCTGTGCTTTAGCAATCTTATTGCTTTGCTTTTTAATGTCTTTCACAAATAGGTTTTAATCACTTTAATTACCTATAATTTTGAACCCAATTCATGCCTTTGTCCTTTGTACTCATATGACTAATAGATAGTTACATTTGAGCAAACTATTAGGTAGTTCTGGAAAGTATAATCTATCTCCCTTCGGAAGTGCTAATTTGAGAAGTGCTAATGGAGTATGAGTTGTTGTTGTCTGAGCTACTTTTAAATTTCACAACAATGTTTTGGGCAGTTATCAATCATTGTTTGAGCTATGCTTTACTTAAGGAAGTCTTTTCAATTTAAGCTCTGACTAATGGTTGGACAGCAAAATGGTTGTGGGTATTGGCCTGAGGAATGGGTTACTACCCTATCCTAATTTCCTTAGCACGATCAAATCAGTATTTGTTTTCACATTGAATTCCCAACACTCCTTCATAATGTGGCTAATGGAATATGGGTCAATTTTTTCATATAAAAACCTAAACTGCTATATATGTGTTTAATAATATAAAGGGATTCGAAAAAGGTTACCTTTCTAAGAATAATGAGCAGATTAGCAACCACAGCAACACATATGAAGCAGTTAAGCTTGGAAAAAAATACATATATATGGACACACATTAGCAGAGAAGCTAAAAAAAATAAGCTAAACAAAAGGAAATAGGAAAAAAGAAGAATAAATTTACATTCTGATTTGCCATGTTTGAAATTAGGGTTTATGAAAAGTGTTAGGGATTACTGTAGCTGAACGATTTTGGTGGGTGAAATGAATTAATGTGTGTTATGAATGGGTGGAAGAGTTTAAGGGGGTAGAGGATAGTTAGGCGGTGGTGGGTTGAATGAATTAATGTGTGTTATCATTATTTTATGTATATGTTCTGTTCTTTGCTTAGCAATTTTAACTTACCTTAGCGTATTAGTTTAACCTAGCAGTTTGTACTAGTTTAATCCCTGTTCAAATATCATATTGTTCATTCAGTATCAGCAAAACTTTCATACAATACTTATTAAGACTAAACAACACCTGAACTTTAATAATCATTAGATCTTTATTATTTATTGATATCCATCAAACTTCACAACATCATTCCTGACTTATTATTCGACACAAAACTGAACTTTTTAACACTATACAACATTTGCTTGTGCTTTAGCCAACATACATGCTTTATCCTTTTCAATGTCTTTTCAAGAAGGTTTTACATCACTCTCATTACATCCTAACCCAAAACCTGTAATTGTCCTTGTACTCATCTGAAAAATAGTTGTACCATTTGAGCAAACTCTTAGGTGGTTCTGGAGAGTCATAATCTATCTCCACGGTCAGTTCGATAGTAGTCATCTCGTGATTCAGTACCCAAGTCACGTCGATTTACACATGGCAATATGCTATCATTGTGCTGGTGAATGACGGTACTAAATTCCTCATCGACTTCGTCATACGTATCTTTGTAATTCTTGGGAGGTGTCTTAAAGACAATAGACAATTTTTTATCTATCTGGTCTTTCACATAAAACACTTATCGTGCTTGTGAGGCTAATATGAACGGATCAACCTTGTGGCCTAAATTATTCAGGTCAACCAATGTATACCCAAGATTATCGCGTTTCACACCACCAGCTCTGTGATTAACCCAATCACATTTGAAAAGAGGAATTTGCCTGAAACGGTAATCTAGTACCCATATCTCTTGTAAAACCCCATAATAAAATGCTTGTCTTGTGGTTGCAACTTCTTTAGATATGTGCAGATCTATTGCCTCAACACTAACCCCACTGTTCTAGTAAACTTTGCCATCATGACATTTCGTACGAAAGGTATACCCATTGATGTTATATGCATCGTATTTCACTACGGTGGCGTGTGGTCCATATGATATCCACCTTATAGTTTCTGATACACTTTCTTTGGAGATCGTTAACTCTCTCTCTCAACCTGAATTTCATTACAAGTATATATTATCTTCAAATTGAAGGAACAACAAACAAACAATTATAAATAACATATGATTAATTACCTCCTTCCACTGGTAACCACTGGTAAAAAAGCAAAAGATTTACTGTGCTCATTCTCCAGAAATGCTATTCGTTTACCCGGGTTTTTTGTTTTCAAAACTTGCTTGTGTCGCCTGAAATAGAACATTTTAAGTAATGAAATAGACATGTGTTAGTAATACTTACTCGTATACGATACAATTTCACTGTATTTTATCACATACAAATGTGCTTTCTAAAGAGTTCGCAAAAAACTTTACTTGATTTGCTGGCCCGACAATGGCTTTCCTTCTCATTTTTCATAAGTTTCATGTTTATATCAGGTGGGATTACCCATAGTTTTCCATGGATTTATGATATTCGCTAAAAAACTCTATTATTTCTTCCGCAATAGTCTCCTCAGCAATGCATCCCTCTAGTTTATTTCTGTTTCGCACGTGTCCTTTAATAACCTTCATACATCTTTCGAAGGGATACATCCACCGAAAGCATATGGGACCACATAATTTTACCTTCCAGTTAGTGCAACAGTCACAATGTATCATAATATCAAAAAATGATGAAGGAAAGAACTTCTCGAGTAGGCACAGTGTCACTACCAGTTCTGCTTGCATCTTATCTAGTTCTTGCAATAATAATATTATTTGCAACATAGGGGGGGGGGGGGGCGTTTTAAAGAAAAAGCAAAACCTGATAATAGCATATCGTGTGGGTGGGTGCATGATTGAACGTATTGCAATGGGCAAAAACTCTTGCATTAGCATGTGATAGTCATGCGATTTAAGGCCAATGAGCTTCCTATCCTTTAGGTTGACCAACTAGAGAAATTGAACAATAGCCTCTGGTACCTTGAAGTTTGTAACGTTACACAAAAGATGTCTTTTTCAACATTTGTTAATGTGTAACCTGCTGGAGGTAGTGTTGTTTTGTCTTCATCTTGCATAGCAAACAACTCTGGTTTTACCCCCAACTCAGCCAGTTCAATCGACGCAATTCAATCCACTTTCCGTCTTTTCACCGGAACATGTAGCAAGTTCCGACTTACTCTCAGCAACATTCTTTTCTACATGCATAAAATAATCAATACAATGTGAACAGATTATCCTCCAATACTTAAGATTTTCGATACAAATGTTGAATTTCTTTCAATACCCCAACCGTTTGTCCTTTTAACTTTGGCTTGAACTAACCCACTTCTTCTGTGTGTTTCTCTGCTTTTGAATTTACTACCTCCGCCTCTCGTATCTTCTGGTTTTCTGATGCATTATTTGGTTGTTCATTTACTTTTTTTCCCACTTATTTCAATATATGTTTTTACCGTCGTTTTATATTTTTTTTTTGTTCCCCCGTCGATTGGAATTGGAGTCCACGAAGAAATTCTTGTTGTCCATTAAATGCCTTCTTTTGCTTTGAAAGATGGTTATATTGGTAATGATATCGTTTGTGACCAACATAACTTTACTTGGATGAGGCAGAAAGTCTAACACAGTTTGTATCTTTCCCACATACTACACAACCTTTGAATCCACTGTACGGGCAGCCACATAATGTACCAAGTGGCATGGGGGGGGGTAATCATTTAATGTCCCATAACATCAACGCATGTAGATTAAAGGTATCTTTTATGGAAGCCTCATAACTTAATCGAACCCATTGTCTCAGAATAAGGGTATGTAGATTCCAATCTACCAACATCTAAAAAAACATCGATATCATTTCCCGGGTATCCCGATATTTAAGACCGAAAGCATGATAAACTTTTTTTTCATACACAACCATGGAGGAAGGTTGTATATGACAGTTAAAACTGGCCATACCCTGTGATGCCTATTCCCTGTTGAACTTCACCCCCGATCAGCCGATATTCCTAGCCGTAGATTTCTTGTATCTTCAGCGATTTCAGGGAATTTCTCATCTATGGTACGCCATGCCTGTGAATCTGCAGGGTGACGTAACACACCATCTGTTATCCTCCGTGTCGCGTGCCATCTTAAATCTTCTGAAATACTTTCTATCTTAAATAGTCATTGCAGTCTTGGTATGATTGGAAAGTACCACATTACCTTTGCTGGAATGTTTTCGTACACTTTCTTTGTCTTATTATCCACCTTCCATCTTGATGTCCCACAAGTTTGACACGCAGTCAGATCCTTGTCATTCTTCCAGTAAAGAAGGCAGTTGTTGATACATACATGTATCTTTTTGTATCCTGATCCCATCAATCTCATAACTTTTTTGGCTTGATTAGTTTTTCCACCATTTCGTTACCAGCAGGTAGCATCTTTTTTATCAAGCCTAGTAATTCAGTGAAGAACTTATCAGAAGCTCCGTATTTACCCTTCAAGTTGAGTAGTTTAACTATTGCGGACAACTTTGTGAAGTCCAGACCATCTTCATAAAGAGCTTCTCTGCGTCTAATAGATAGTATTCTTGCAACTTGACAAGGTAAATCCACATCAAAATTATCTTTGTAGCATTAACCATTTCTACTGTTGTTGGGCCATCTGTTGGAATTATAAAACAAAATCCATGTCGTCAACAAACTCTTGTTTTTTTTTTAGGCTAAATAGATTTGGGGCACTTATTGATGGGTCATCCTCTCTCCATGTTTAGATACCACTTTGGGTAGCTTATATCAATCCCATGTATGTATAAAAATGTTACTGAACTTCCTCATTTATGCTCTAATTGTTTAAACATTTGGTACACGGACATGGAATGTAAATATGTTTTTTATTAACTCGTGGGTCGATGTTCCCCGTCTTCTACAAGTTGTGTACTGCATAATCAGTAAACGCTGCTACTCCATCAACATAAGATTTCTTATTCAATTATTTCCATCCCAGACTTGTCCATATTTATAAATATGCCCCTTCCGTTCACACCCATTGAAAGTTTAAAGGTCCGGTGAACAAAAACCAATATAAACTCACAATATAAGAACAGATTCTGGTAACTTGACATTTATTTTTTCAATTAAGATAGTTGGTTGAGGCTAATTTATAGCTTTTTCAACCACCCATTCCCCTTGTAAATATCACCCATCCAGGAACCCTAATTCATTTAGTCCCAATTCTGGTTCCATGTTCATGTGGTAATAGGCTTAACAGGGCTACTTATATATTTTAACCAATTAACTAGCTAATTTTACCAAGAAATATGACATAATTTACAAGAAGAAATCTCAAAACAAATGTTCAATTACAGCATAATCCATGACATTTTTAATTACAGAATCATAAACAAACAAGTTTTTTTAGAACGAAGTTTACAAAAGTACATAATACTATTACTATTGTTTGACGAATGGTGGTCTATGATGGGAGAGCGACAACGATCAACGTGGAAGAGTGACGAGATGAGAGCTGTGGTAGGTGACAGGGTTTGTGTGAGATGATAGGGAGATTGTGGCGGGTGACAGTGAGGAGTTGTTATGGGGAATAAGATCTCATTAAATTTTTAGGGTGCATACTTATCATGAATTATACGAAACATTTCAACGAAAATATTGAGTAGGGAATAATACCTTTAGCCACAGAAATATGAAAAGTTGCAAAAACGTGAATCGATAGACGGCGGTCGACCTCCCCGGTATCTTTCGTAAATCATTCTAGGCTGGATTAATCGGGAACATACTTTTAGCCACGATAATAATGTGAATAAAAGTTTTTTATAATAGTTTACCATAAAATTTAACTAAAGTAGCAAAGGTTGAAAAAAATCGCGAATCGATATTCGGTTGCGATCGACTTGCCTGTATGCTTGTAAAATTTCTAAGAAGCTAGATTACATTGGTGAGTATCTGGTCGAACCTCCCTGTTACGACACATCCATGACTGGTGACAATGGTTAATTAACATGGTTTTTAGTGGCTTATATTATAAAGAACCCAAGCATGAACTGGTTGATTATTACTAATTCATATGGGTCATCATTCGGGTCATGTGCATTAGAATCAATGGTCACATTCAGTATTGACATCAATATGGTCATATACAGTGGGTTAAAGTTGCTTATAGTGTCTGTTACGACGACATCATGACTGGTGACAATGGTATTAACATGGGTCATGTGCATTGGGTTGTAGTGGCTTATATTGTAATGGAACCCATGCAATTACGTTGATATGGCTATTCATATGGTCATGGTTCATGTGCATTAGTATATCACTAGTCACATTCATTAAGGGTATTTTGAACATCATATGGGGTCAGATCAAGGGTTGTAGTTGCGGTTAGAGAGTCCTGTTACGACACAACAACTCCTTACTGGTGACAATTGGTATTAACATGGGGTACAAGGGTCATGTGCATTGGGTTGTAGTGGCTTATATTGTAATGAACCCATGCACTTGACCGGTGATTATGGCTAATTATTCATATGGTCGATCAAGGTCCATTGTGCATTAGGATATCACTGTCACATTCATTAAATGGGTTATTGACATCATATGGTCATATGCAAATTTGGGGTGTGAGTTGGCGCTTAAGGGTCATGTTAATTACACATCTCCATGACTGTAGACAAAATAAGTAATTAACATGTGTTATGGGTCATTTGCATTGGGATTGTAGTAGGCTTATAATATTGTAAATGGGAACCCATGCACAACCGGTGGATTAATGGCTATTCCATATGGTACCCTGACGAATCATAAAGGTCATGTGCATTAGTATATCACATTGTCACATTCATTAATGTGGTAATTGACATCATATTGGGTCCATATGCATGGGTATGTAAGTTGCCTTTAGAGTGTCCCAATGGCAAAAAACAATCAGACAGGTGACAATTGGTAATTTTAACAAGGATCATGGGTCAATGGTGCCTTTGGTTGTAGTGCTTATATTGTAATTTAAAACCAAGCATGACCGGTGATTATGGCTAATTCATATGGGTCATGGGTCATGTGCATTAGGATATAACTGTTCACATTTATTAATGGGTATTTGACATCATATGGGTCATATACATTGGGTTGTATTGCTTAGAGTGTCAATGTTACGACACATCCATGACTGGTGACAATGGGTAATTAACAAATGGGGTCATGTGCATTGGGTTAAGGTGCTTATATTGTAATGGAACCCATGCATGATCAGGGTGATTCATGGCTATTCATATGGGTCAGGGTCATGTGGCATTAGGAATATCACTAGTCACATTCATTAATGGGTTAATTTATGACATCATATGATCATATTAGGGGTGTTCACGGGGCGGTTTGTGTTTGGTATGTCAGTAATGTATTTCTAAATTTTCTAAAATTTTTAATTTAAATTTAATTTTTTTAAATTTTATATTAATAGATGTTTTGGTAGAATCAATTGGTATTATGACTATATGGATGAGTATAACATGTAAGATTACCACTTTTTAATATGTTAATTGTCATAAAATTTTATTTTTTAAAATAAATTTAAATTGTTAATAAACATATAGTCACACATTCCTTTTTAATGATAAAAGATTACATCTTTAATGAGGCTCCAAATTAAATATCATGTCAAATTATCAAATAATTCAAAAAATTTAACTTTTTAAAAATTTAAAATTTGGAGCCAAATTGCAGCACAAAAAATTTTAAAATCACATAAGAAAAAAATGGACAGGTTTATTTTTCCTAATTTTCCAGCAAAATACTTTTTCATCTCTACAAAAAAAAGGCTCAACCAAAACATAACAATTACATCTCTTTTTACACATGTACTGACCACTTTACTTAATTTCCTTTACACATTAATTGCGGCTGAAGACGCAATGTTAAACTGAAGCCATTGATAATCAGGCCAATTTGGTTAATTATCATAATGAAAATGAAAATGAAATTGACGATTTAGGATATCAATCAGAGGAGTATATTGAGGTTGCGCATGAGGATGATGAAAACAACCATTCAAATGGTTATGCTAAGAGGGGCATAACCAGGTTATGTAAGTTTCGCAGGGAATATGGAAAACCCGGTGGAGTAAAGCTCAGAGTAACCAATCGATGCATTGAAGTAGGATATCAGGAATACACAGAGCATTGTTTTCACAATTTTTTTAGGAAGACATGTTCGTAGCATATAGTTTTGCCAAGATTCTATCCTGAGAAGAAGGTGGGTCCAGAAGCAAGAAATAAACTATGGGATGAAATCACGGTACACATATACTATTTTTGAACACCAGCGACCCAAACTACAACTAAGTTTATCCTGCATATACATTATGTGCAACTAATTAATTCACAACATTGTGTTAATCTTTACAGCGATACTTTGATGTTGACTTGACGGTCAGAAAGCTGGTTGATAGGTGTAAAATACACATATCCGTTAACACAAAAAATGACCCTAAATGACCAAAAACATATTAAAAATGGCAAAGATATGCTTGTTTTTAATGTTTTGTGTATGCAGGTACGTGCATAAGAAAAAAATCATAATAAAGACCGCAAAAACCGTGCCAAAATAACGGACACGAGAACGAAAGAGCACAAAAGAAGCCGGGAAATCAAGCTAAAGTCAAAAAGTCAAAGCTCTCTAACAGCTCTCTAAGTCCAGGGACCGAAGATGCCAAGTTTGAAAGTTGTTATACACTTGGATGTGTATTACATTTACACTTCACAAAGAGAAGGACTCAATTTGCCAATAGCTCAAACTTACACCCCTTTTACCCTTTTCAGTTAAAAATTGGGCGGGAGAATTTGTTTCACTATTTCACAACTATCCCGTAAACATTTCAACCACAGAAAACCATGGGGCAAATTAAAATTGAGGGACAAAGTAGATAATTCAAGTACAAATGATTGATGTGGCAGGGTCATTACATCACCAAGCAATGCCATTGGTCAATCCCTAACAAAGGAATGCCACGTGGGATTGAAGAAGCACAAGGGAATGATGGTTTTACTCTTGAGGTACTCACACAAGAGGCACAGGAGAATCTCACCACGTATTGCCACACTGGCAATCCGTGTGAGCTCAAATCTCATCCAACGGCTAAGAAGTCTCATCCAATGATTGAATGGTCAATGACAAGAAAATAGACTCTAACCGTTTTTAGAGCTAGAAGGTTCTCCAGCTACTATATATAGCATACTCACACACACACATTAGCATCTTTTTTTTCCTTTTGTACACTTAGTTTAGCTTATAGTGTTTTAGCTTAATTTTTAGCTTTTAGTTTAATTTTCATTTAAATGTAATCTGCTCTCAAGTAATGTAATCAATTTAGTCATCAATAAAAGCATTTTAATTTTCATTAATCTCTTTTCATTTTTAAAGCTCTCATCTCTCAAACAAAAAGCTATTGTCCTTAATAAGTTTTTAATAAGCTCCTTATAGCTCATCCAAGTCTATAAGCTTGGATTTGAGTTTAAATAAGATCTTAATTTACCATTAACTCCTTAATCATATATAAAAACCTTTTGCTTATTAGGACTTTAGGAAGGAGCTAGCCTTGAGAGCTCCCAAGACTTTCCTTGGCTTAATCTTAGGATAAGTCAAGCTGTTGATAAGCCACTTGGACCATTTTGTCTTAGTTTTAGCTAAGACAGATTGTAAGTCCTCATTTAATTTCCTTGTTTTAATTTTCTTAGTATAGCTTAGCTTAATTACTTATTAGTTGCTTTAACTGCTTAATTACTTGCTTATTAATATCTTATATGCTTATTTGTGCTTATTAATTGATCTGTTTTTAGTTAATATAGATTATATCATAGTTTTTCTCAAATTTCTATCATAAAATCATAAAAACCAAAAAATATTAGCTTAATTGATATAGCTAATTGTTTGTGACTATTTTATGCTTAGATTTGCTTATTAAGCTTGCTATAAGCCATTTAATATCTGGTAATCTAGTTATATCCATTAGATCTCAAATTTGTTAGTTTAATTGAAAACTGTCAATTTTAAGGAGTGTTTGGATTAGTCTTGTTTAACCTCAAATAGTCAATGTAACTTGGTAAATTCACTTTGGTTAGTTGGATATCCATATTTGATAAGGTTTTGAGAAGGTTTGAATGATTAGTTAGTGTTTAAAAACATTTTGAGGCTTAATATCTTGAGCAGCACCAGGGAGATTCCTCTCCTAAATTTTGAGTTAAGTTTTTTGATCCAAGCCTTAATAGGCTAGGTATTAGCTTGATAAGTAATTAGACCAACCTCTATTGAAGTGTGTCTAATGCATTTTGACCATCTTGGTTCACCTGCAAGTTGTTTATTGCCCAATATGCAAATTACATCAGGCAGTAGTAACAGCATTACTACATTTCTCATTTTTCCAAAAGCTTTAAAACTATTTAGTAAAAGTTAGACTTTAGAATTCATAGAGACATTAGATACATAAAGTTAATATAGATTAAAACTTGTTTTCTCATTTCTTGCTTATTTGCTTAACATATAAAAACTCAAAAAGCCAAAAACAGTAGTAACTAGAAGTAACTTTTAATCTTAGATTTTTAGCTTGTAGGGTTAAGTTTTATGGATTATAATTTCGTCATAAGTTTTAATAAGTTAGTAATTCCTTATTTACAAAATCCAGTTTCATATCCTTGGCTTATTGAGTGATTTGAGCTTAAGGTTGTTTTAAGCTTTTTTGTGCTTATCTCTGAGTTTGCTATTTTTATCATTAGATTTAGGAGTCTTATAGTGTTATTTGTTAATTTAGTTTTTCGTCATTAGCTTTTACAAGTTATAAGCTTTCAGGAACATTTTTTAGTTTAAAAATTGAGCTTAATTTGAAGAGTGTGCAAGGAAATAAGTAAAAACAAGCTTTTTGGCCTTCAAAAGGCCACTTTCTGTAAGCAGATCTTCATAAGCTCTTTAAGAGCTTAATTTTGGTTTTCAGCTAGTGCTGTTTTTATTAAAAGTGCTTAAAAAGTGTCCTCTTTAAGCTTGTGTTTTTAGTTTATTGAAAATAAAAAAAATTGCAAACAAGGGTGTATTCCAACCTTGAACCCGTGGACTCTAACACGAAAGGCCCAATAGCCTTAAAAACAATTGATTCAATACTCATACCAGTTTATTCTTTTCCCATTTAATTATTAACCACACTTTGGGCTTAAGCCCATTTAAATAAGCCGTAGCTTATTGTTGCTATTTAGGAGCTTATTTGTTTAGCTGGTAGTAATTTTCCTTATTTATTTCCCTAAACTTTGTTTGCAATTTTTAGACTTTTCCTAAATTTTTACGTATTTTCCATTAATAGATTATTTTTAATAATTTTTCTTAGTATAAATTTTCGATTCAAAAATACATAAAAAATAGAAAAAAGTTTTATAAAAATACAAAAAAATAGTTTTTAGTTTTAGAAAAATTACTTTTAGGTTTACATTCAGAAAAATCATTTTCAACACTTTTAGATTTTAATTTTCATTTTTGAGCTTTTATTTTTAATTTTAAAAATAGGATTTTAATTTTAAAAATAGTTAAAAATAGTTTTCTGAGTTTTTATGTTATTTTAGACTTTTCTAAGTTTAAAAATTATTTTTCTTAATTTTTAGGACTTAATTTGCTATTTTTTTGGATTTAATTAGATTAAAATAGTTTTTAATTCATAATAAATTCAAAAATTATCAAAAAAATATTTTTCTTTTTCCTAGAATTTTCTTTCGTCTTATTCTAAGTTTAGAAATTTAGTTTACATTTTTAAAGTTTAATTTTGTCTATTTTGCTTAATTGTCGCGTTTTATTTGTACCCGTTAATTGTTTTAAGTGATTAATTGCTTTTGTGTGCTTATTTTATTTGTTGCTATTATTTAGTAGTTTTAGATAATCAAAAATATCTTTCCTCTCATTCAAATCATTGTCCGGACAAGAACGTGGTTTCAATTTCACAAGTCGTTGGGGAAACGACTCGGGAAAGCATACTTCCCGGTTTAATACGTATTATATTATATTATATATTATTTTATCGTATAAAATTACTATATCAACCATAGTTTGACATTGCACAGGAAATTGTCTTCATAAAAGTAGTAATGAAGTAACTAGGTTAACACGTTTTCTCTCTTGATATCTCCTATCCTTTTACTTTTCAGTTATTTATTTTATTGCATTGTTATTTATTTATTTCAATTTAAATTAAAAAACCATTTTCAAAACGTGACATTTCAAATTAAAACTAATTACACCTTAGCTTTTGGGACGACATCGGATTTACCATTCTATACTACCCACGATCGAGCTCTCTGCCCGTTAGTGCATCGTTAGGTAGATCGAGTTTTATAAATTTAAAACTTAATTAAAATAATATTTAAAAGAAAATACGCATCAATCACATGTGTCTATTCCATCGTTACGGCCATGTATGTGTGGTTTTGTCCGCCTTGTTGGTTTATTACTTTTTGGTGAAGATTAGAAGATTCATACCCTATATCGCTACTAGTCCTACTCTTTAGCTTATTCGAGTTAAGGTTTGAATGCAGTCATATGTGTCTATCCCATCGTTATGGGTGTGTATGTATTGTCTTTGTCACCTTTTCTGGAATATTGGTATTAGTAGCGACTAGATAAAGTGATCAAACCCTTATAAGCCTTTTAAATAAAAACCCAATTTACCTTTATAAACTTGTTACTCCTTAGCTCTAGTGATGAAGATGTGTATCCTTACCAAGCTTATGATAGAATACTCGTCACGACTGAGAATTTGAGCAAATTAATTACATGTTACCACATAGATTAGTTGAGTGATTTGAGTGTTTTCATCTTCCTATTTTGTGAGGTGTTTGGTTGTGTACTTGTAATTAATCAAATAAATGCTTAACAGAAAAAATCCTTAGGGATACATTTTTGTAAACTTTTAAAGGCTACTTGAGGACAAGTAGGATTCAAGTGGGGGAATATTTTATGACATCAAATAACGTCACTTTTATAGCATCATTTATCCTATGTAAATAACCCATTTTGTATAATTATTGCAAGAATTGTTACTTAATCATTTATATTTGAGATTTGCAGAAATTATGGAGTACTTGGTGAAGATTAGCAAAAAAGCACACATTTTAGAGCTTAAACGAAGACATTTGAAGATTAGTGTTCTGACATCCTATACACCGTATCCATCAATGAAGATATGGCGTATCTGTGCCTGCACTTGACAAGAAACCACGAAGAATCAAAGTCCAATACGCCGTATCTAGGAGAACTCTATACGCCGTATTCAATATAAAGTAATAAAATATTCTGGAAGATATCAAACGTGGTCCTTATTCCTAGAAACCCCCGATACGTCGTATCTAACTATCTCGATGATACATAGCGACCAAATTCCAGACAGTATAAATAGAAAACCTAAAAATGACTTTTCAGTGTGCTTGATCATATTTTCGATACCTTAACCACAAAAGTTGATTTTTCAGAAGACGAGAAGAGCAGAAGAGGTCAAGCAAAGCTACTAATTCCATAGGAAACAACTTGTAATCTCCTATACTCTTGTAATCTTTCGATTTTTGGTATCATTTGTTTAACTCGGTTAGTTTACCTTGGTTGAATTATTACTTCTGTATTGTTTACAATGATTAAGGGCTAATACCCTTGGGTATTAGCCATGATTATGAAGATTTAAATGTTTGGTTTGTTTATATCGAATGCTTTATTTATCATTGATTGCTTGTTTATGTTTATCAATTCATACTTGTTTACGTGCTTTTGTATGCGACCTATCATTCAACTAGATCTAGTGATACCGACCAAGTTAGCTAGATGCCGGGATAGCTCTCCATATAGTGATTTATATATATAGATCAATATGAGCACATTTAATGCCATATCTTTACCTTTGGGACATGTGAACAAGTTGGACTAGCAGGTGACCTAGGATCAACAAATAACGTACTGATTCCTTTGGTAAAGACTTGGACAGTAGACTACTAGAATATAAATTGCCATTAAGCAGTAAGTGAGTAAAGTCTTTATGAGCTAGGGTTTAATAAGATCACAATTATTATTCTTCTAAGATAAATTATAATCAACAAATAGGATGCTTTATGCGGATGCGTTTAATTGAGATAGAATTCTACGTGTCTAGGTTTTAGGAGGAAGTCCCGCCTAAATCTTAGAATGATATGTCGCCTAGAGATAAGCACTTATTGCACTAAATAAACAAACCAACATTTTAATTGGAATAATCATGGTTAATACAGTTTTCTATTATTTGGCTAGACCGCTCTTCTATCTTTTGTCTATTTGCTTGCGTGTGCTATAGTGTCTTAAATTGATCTAAGCTACCACAAAACCTGTGACAGTCTCTCAGGCTGAAAACCCCCCTTATCCGTTAGAATTAGGTTTAACCTAGAATATAATTAACATAGTTTAAATTAACTTAGTCTAGTAAACAAAATATTGATAAAATAAAAGATTAGTTCGCGCTCTTAGTGATCGACACTCTACTTACCACGAAACTCCATCTAATCAGGTACACTGCCCGTTAAAGTGTTGTTTTAGGTAAAGTCGGCAAAATATAAATTTAAAACTTGAAAACATAAATAACACCTACACGACGACAAAATCACTCAAGAACAAAGACAACAAGCTGCTCGTGAGGAAAAATTGGTTCCTCCTGCAGATAGAGTTAAGATTAGTGCCACAAAAATGAGGATTGAACCTATAGTGCCACAAAAGGAAGAGACATTTCAAGTTGTCCTAGATATCATCAAGGCTTCTCCATGCTTTAAGGCTTTTACTATCACTACTGATATGCCATAGATCTCCATGAAACAATTTTGGTTTACTATCAAGAAGACCAAGAAGACTCATTTCTATAAGTTTGGTTTAGCTGACAAGAAGTTCTCAGTAGATGTTAAGTTATTCAGAAAGATTCTTGATATTTGTCCAAGAGTCCCCAATGAAGACTTTGTTGCTCCTCCATCTGAAGAATACTTGCTCACCTTTCTCATTGAATTAGGATACAAGGGTCCATTAGATCATCTTGTTAGGATGTTTGTTTATCACATGCATTAACCATAGAGAACCTTGGCAACCATCATCAACAAAAGCTTATCTGGGAAGACATCAAGCAATGACATACTACGTCAATAAAAGGATTCTATCTTATGGGGTATGTTCTACAAGAAGAACATAGACTATCCTGAGTTGATTTGGGAAGACTTGTCATACCAAATTGACTAAAGGCATGCAAAGCTGAGAAGGCGTAAAATCATGCCTTACCTTAGATTCACCAAATCATCATCAACCACTTCCTCTCTCTTAAACCTTCCATTCCCAAAGGACCAATCTCTAGTTTGTACACAATCAAGGATGATGGAGTAATTAGCAGATTGAAGTTTGTCAGAATTGGTGAAGACTTTTAAGAATATGGTCAAGCTATTCCTGACACGATGTTGACTGAAGGGATCAAGCAGAAAAAAGCTTATCAAACATGTATCAAAAACTCCACAGGCTTGATATCTCCGAAGAAAAGCAAAGGTAAAGGGTCACAAGACAAGAAGTCAACTATCACTCCAAAGCCTGCAAGTGTTGAAGTGTCTGATGAATCTGATCCTGAACCTACCAAAAGACAAACTGACAGTAGAAGAAAGTCTAAGAAGAAAGTCTAAGAAGAAAGTTTCAATCTCGGCTGATGAAATCATCATTCCTGAACCAGATGTTGCCTTGGAGTTAGGAAATTCTATAAGCTTAGCTAAGGCTAAAGAAGAAGAACCAGCAATGCGAGTTCATGCTACTCATGATTGACTTGTAATGGAATCTGACCCTAAACCTGCTAGAAGATCAACTAGAAGAAGACCATCTGGCATTGCCTTCAGAGATACTTCAAGTGTGTCAAAGAAGAAATCACCTGATCAGTCTCAGAAGCTGAAGGGTATTCAAACTATGACTGCTAAAGAACAAGTAGCTGCAGATAGTATGTAAGCACTCAAAGCCAACAAGAAACTTAACAGGAGTTAGCCACATGCTAGAGGCTCAAGTGAAGGAATTGGTGTTTCATCAGGGGTTCCTGATGAGTTAACAGTTATCCTCATAACCTCAAGTAAAGGAACTGGTACTAAACCATGGGTTCCAGATGAGGTAAAAGGCAGTTCTGAAGCTGAAGGTGATTCTACAACTGATTGGGGTTCAAAAGAAGTGAGTGAATATTCTGATGAAGAACATGTTGATGAAGAAATTGAATGGTTGACTACTGATGAAAAGGAAGAGAAGAAAGATGATGATGAAGATGATAAAAGCATAAATCATGAAAAGACTGATGATGATGAGGAAACTGATGATGAGTTTGTACATGGTGATGAATATGTGCATAACGATGTGGACGAGGAGATGAAAGATGCTGAAGTTACTAAAACTAGGAAAGATAGTGAAAAGATAATTGATGTAGAAAAGACATATGCTGAAAAGACAGAAATAACAAAGGGTGATCTTAAGCAAGCTGGAAAACTTCCACTTACAAGCTTCAGTTTATCTGTGTCATCCGGTTTTGGTAATCAATTCCTTAACCTTTCTTTCGATACTTCTTTAATTGGTACTACTAAGGAATCTGCAAATACATAGATTAATTCATTATTGGATATTTAAATCCAATAAGAGGTAACACATATCCAGTCTCCATCAATACTCACTGTACCTGTTTTGGTGATTCCTGAACCTATAATTCTCTCACCAATACATGAAATTCCTTCAGTAACTCCTGCAACAACTCTTCTACCTCCTCCTTCTTTCACCAATCTCACACCTGTACTACAACAAATAAAAACACCAATCCCTACACCACCAATCACTACCGTAGCTCCAGTTGCTACAACAGTTCCAGATCTACTCCTTA